>JANRGW010014950.1:0-27794 GCA_024733675.1 Psilopsiagon aymara | reverse complement strand
AAACTTCATCAGGTTGGCATCAGCCCACCTCACAAGCGTGTCAAGGTCCCTCTGGATGGCATTCATTCCCTCCAGCGTATCAACCGAACCACCCAGCTTGGTGTCTTAGGCAAACTTGCTGAGGGCAACTCAATCCCACTGTCCATGTCACCAACAAAGATGTTGAAGAAGACCGGTATTAAACTCAAATATATCCAAAAATTACAAATTACATGTCTGTAATTACACAAATTACGTAAATTACTGCTTTGTCCAGGGAAAGTTACAAGCAGAGAAGTGGCATGTGCGAGGCAGCAGCTTTAATGTCTATTCAGCAGCAGCTGCAGGCCTTCAGGGAAATCAAAATTTAAAGAACTGCAAAAAACAGAAGTGGGGCCAACATAGTCTGGTGTAGTGCCTGGGTAACTGAGTTGGAGGACATGCAGGATCCAGTAAAGAAGTAGGACAATTGGGGTACACCTGGAAGGTGAAGAAAACAGCTTCTATTCAAGAACCCTTTTCCCATTATAACTGGAAAAAAAAGTTGGAGGAGGGTGTCACTTTGTAGTTAAAGTTGTCATTTGGTGAGCTAAATACAATCACTGCATCTCACTGATCTGTTTTAACTGTTCTTCCAACCTGCATATTTCTTCCAGCAGGATTCTTAATATGGAGTGCCATCTCTTTCTAAAATAGGATTTCCATCTGGGTATTATCAAGCCTCTACTCTAAGTGTCTAACCACAAGTTGATGCTTTGGGTATTTCCATCAGCATCTGGAACATCTAAAAAGCTGTCATTTTCAAGACATTCTCTGTACTACAGTACCACTTTGGCTTCTAGGTATCCTGACTTCAGATTCAAAACTTTTGACAGATTACACAATGAAACACTGACTGGAGGAAACACAGGCAACTGTACCATAATGGGAATGGAGAACCATCTTTCTGTGACTAAAAAGTGGTTATACTTTTTGAACCAGAAGTTAGAGCAACCGTATTATCACTGTATGTATGAGACTAAGGAAAAGGGAGAAAACTTGAATTAAGTGCTAGCCAAAGAAGTGTTTTTGTCCTGACTGAAGAAGAGAGCCTCTTATCTGTAGATGTAGCACACTGTTCCACTGAGGTTTGGGATATATATCCCACACACGCAGTATCTGGGTAAATTAGACAGACATACATTAACCATAGAGAATATACCTCGTTTTTAAATGCTGCCATCTCTGCATGCAGTTTCTCAGGTCTGTAATACGCCGAGCCATCACGGACTGCAAATCTTACATCTATCTGTTTTCCATCAATGTTCATCACACTGAAGACCATGACATCACTGGACTTAGTGAGCAAAATCTTTGCTAGTAATTCCTTGAACTTGCCATACCTAGTTTTGCCATGTTCATCTCTCCTTAAGAACTCCTCTGCTGTGATATCTGAGTTTGAAAACATGAAATGCTGGGAGACCACAGGTTAGTTTCTCAATTTCTTATATAACAATACTGAAACATTCTGGGAAGTTCTCTATGGTGATAAGTAAATCAAGTATTGACATAACACCACGTATATCACATAAACATTCAGTTATAGAAGCAGCAAATAATACTAACTCTCACCAGCAAATAATACTAACCTGACAGATGCACAGCGGCGGAGTTTTGTATAGCTTCATTTTCCAGCTCTTCAACATAAATTTGTACTGTAGATATAACATCGGGACAAACTCCATCGGAAACCCTAACTTTTAAGTTGTACATTCCTTGAGGAGTGTTATCCACCATCATCAAAGAACCAGTTTTCTGATTTAATCTGAAAGACCTAGACATAAACCTTTAATTAGGAACCTTTAATCAAACAAAACTGAGCACTTACTTTATTCATTATTTAGATGGCCTTAAATGTTACTATAAAGGTTGCAGGATAAAAACTTATGGGGATTAGCAAACAACAGCATAAAAGAACCAGAAACACCTAAATTCAGCAATGACAATCTGTAGAGTTTACAAAGTAATGTTCCTGCCACTCCCAATCCCCAGACTTTCCCAAACTTGAATGAAAGCAGTGTGTAGTGGACCATAGGGCTCAGCATAATCATCCATCTGGAACAGGATAGGCTCTGTATGACATCTCTGATACCATCTTCGTTTGCCACCTCAAAGGGACAGTAATCAGTAATGAGGGAACTATTCCATGACCATTACCACAGGACAATAACCTCTTATATGGAAACAGACCCAGGGGCTGCTGACAGACAGAAAGTAAGCCTTCCATTTCGGGCTACATAAAATTCTTAAACTCTTATTCACAGCAGACACAAAAATTTACACTGATTTTCACATCCAGCTTCTGTGTTTCAAACAGCATACGATTATCCTATATGCAATCTCACTTGATGATATGAACAAATAATACATAAGTAGGTAGTAGGGATCCAATTCAACATTTACATTAACAGAAAAAACTCCAGTAATCCAAGTCATGGTCTTCACATGCAATTGTAAATTTAGCCATTAAAGGAGATGACCAAATTCCCTTCCAAATTTGATTAAATTATTCCATTCTGACTTTTACATTTGGGATTTGTATTCCACTAACTCTAACATTTGAAAGCAAGTATTAAAAACTCCACCTATTTCTCAATCTGATCTTACAGAATGCACATTTTCAAATAAATTACTGCTGACATCTGACTAAAAATCAACATCATGGTGTGATCCTGCATTCTCTTGAAAACAGTGTATCATGCATTAATTTCTTAATACCTAGTTACCCAATTAAAAAAGAAAAAGAGCATTCGGAGGTACATTCCTTAATACACTCAATAACCCTGGCTTTATGTTCATCTGGTGCATGGAGAAATACAGCGTGAGCAAAATAATTACAAAAACATAAATATTACTCATTTTGACACAAGTACAATCCTCACTTCAGCATTTTTCCTTCAGAGAGAAATGTTTTATTGTCCCAGTCATCTTGATCTGGTGCAAACACTTCCCCAAGCACTGCTGTTGACCATTTTCCTGTTGAGATAAATTATAATAAATCTGCATTGAATTTCTGCTTTTCAGAGCACTTTATATTCTGCTGCATTCATTACTGCATTTATTGTTTTCAGATTCCTGCTCAAATTGGTGATGGTTACGATCCAAGGTTCTTAAAATAATGCATAGCCTGTCATATTATTTCTGCCAGTTCTGGAAACGTGAGCACACTTGGATGTCGCATGAAAGAAGAAAAGCTGAGAACAACACAGAACAACAACAGAATGATATATAAACACAATCCTATATACAATTCTCAGACAAAAAAAAAAATTAAAGAAAAAAAATCACCAAATTGTAAGTTAACACTCGAATGTTTCATTTCTACTCTATTATTTGCAGTGGTACACAAGTGGAATCCAGCAAAAGGGAGAGCATCTCATGGGGTGCATCTGGGAGAGAAGACCAAGACAGAGGAAAGGAAATGGGCAAGAAGCCACCAAGCAGTGCCAGGTCTTGGCACTTTACTCAGACCCCTGTGGGCTGCCACTGAAGTGAAACATCCAAGCTACTGTTCTAAAATAGCAAAAGAAGCAACTCCAAGGAAAGAGACCTTTTAATTCCACAGCCAAGATACAGCAACACGGGAAATGTTTTAAGGCTCAGATCTAGAGCCAATCCACCCTAGGAACTTCATCCTCTTATTTCTACAGTAGGAACTGGTCACATCTTTTACTCTTTTAGGCATACTGAATTCAGCAAAAATAACTCACTGCAAGAATACCTTCTGTAGATTAATCTTCTCTAATATTTATAAGTAATTGTGCTAATGCAATGGTGACCAATATACAGCCAAGTCTATACGGGACAGAGTATTTGGGGAAAGGTATAATGAAGCATGCTTAGTCAGTTCTATTATTCAGGACTATTTAAGGTCAACTTTTACAAATAATTTAGGAAAAAACAATAATTAAAAACAATTTTTAGAAAATATTATCTAAATGTTCATCCTGTACTACTCTGAGAAATTGTAAAGCATTCATGTAATGGATGTAACCTTAAACCTCACAGTACTGCTGCTGCTATCACAGAGCAGCTCTCCTGTATTCCAAGAACTCAGTACTGTGCACCACTCCAGAACAGCAGCAGCATCTTTTTTTCAGTCCAACGACTATGTGCTCCAGGAAGCAGTCAGTTATTGCATCCCAATGATTATTCTTTAGCTAAAAAAGCATCAATCCAGCTTTCTCGTGGATTCTTTCTTGACAGCACAAAACCTCCTTCCTCAGGACTTCTATCCCACTCAATCACACAGTGGCTGTCAAAGTGGCAGTGGGACTGCTCTACAATTTCAGGGCTCATCTATCACCCTCTGTTTCTTCAAGTTGCTTCAGTTCTGCCATTCTCAGCTCCAGATCTCTCAGCATCAGATGCTTCCCCAATCATGGGTTCACACACAAAAACTTTTCCTCTGTGTAGGTGAAAACTAGTGACTGGAAAATAGATTTTATTGGTTTAAAAAATACTGCTTTTTCTGCGAGTGCAATATATACTTGTCTGCAGCTAAGTTTTCTGGGAGACGATCTTCTACATAACAGGGTCTGCACATATACTTTACTCATTCCACTTGATTTATTAGTTTACAGAACTGGAGTTTCAGTTTTGAAATATGTAAACCATTCAAAAAACAATCAGAAGTGCAAGAGAGTAATTATGTTTAAAATTGTACTATATTCATTAATCTGATATAATATCCAGATAGTACTTACCTTTGTAACTGTACACATAGACTTCCTTATGGCCAGATTCATGGCAGTTGTCATTCTCATCACCAACTGTTACAGTTAGGGTGCTTGTAGAGCTCATAGCTGGAATCCCACTATCTGTTATAACTACTGGCAGATGAAACACCTTCCGCTTTTCTCTGTCAAAGGACCTCAAAGCAGTTACAGTTGCCGTATTATTTCTGTTGTCAGTAAGAGAAAAATCCAAAGAACCCTGATAATCTGGTGGTAATGAAAACATGAAGGGTGGCCCATTTTCCTCACTGTCTGGATCAAATGCATGCAGCAGTTTTGATGTATGGTTCATTGACACTATTTCAGGCTTCAGTGTATTTTCCCAAACTACAGGCATATATGGTGCCTCAAACCTTGGTCCATTGTCATTAACATCAAGCAAGTTAATCAAAACTGTAACGCTTCCAGTGCGGGCAGGAGTCCCTTGATCTGAAGCTTGGACAATTAAACTATATTTTTGAATGACTTCATAGTCTAGTGTATTTGCCACAACCAAATGGCCATATTGGTCAACTGCAAACTGTCTCACTGGGTCCGAATCTGACTTTATAAAATATGTAATGTTCCCATTCAGACCAGAATCCTTGTCTGTAGCTCTCACTGTGGTTACTGTGGTACCTACAGGCATGTTTTCAAAGAAAGGTCTTGTCTGAATAAACTGGGAAAGGAAAACTGGGCTGTGGTCATTAGAGTCTTCAACTTCAACCAGGCACACTGCAATACTAGAAAAATCAAGATCCTCCACTGCAATAGTAAGATTAAACTGCCTTTCATGTGCATTCTCAAAATCCAATTTTTCTTTCAGTCGCAGAGCGGCACACTGCCGTTCTTTGTCATTCCCAATATAAAACTTCTGATCTGGGTCTCCCCTTATGATGCTGAATATTAAGTCAGCATTCTCCCCAAGATCTGCATCTGTAGCACACACCTGCAGCACTTCTGAGTCAACGACACTGTTTTCGGGAATTACTGCCTGCCACACCTTTTTTGTGAATTTAGGTACATGATCATTGATGTCTGCAATCCAAACAGTGGCAGTGCCAGTTCCTGTTAGCCCTCCTCCATCTCTTGCTTCAACAGTAAGAAAATAATTTTCAGTCCTTTCTCTGTCTAGCATTCCCCCCGCTACATAGATTGTACCAGTATCAGGGTTGATATTAAACATGTCAGCACCAAACTCATTTCTTACATTCTCTGTTATCCTGTAGGTCAGGACAGCATTAAGACCCACATTTGGATCATCACTATCAACAGCACCCATTTCCATGACTAACGTGTCTGCAGGAGAATTTTCAAAGACATTCCCGTTGCAACCATCAGGCATGCATGTGAACATCGGTGCATTGTCATTTATATCCCACACGTTAATAATTACATCAGCAAATCCTGTAAGTCCTCCTCCGCCTTCATCTGTAGCCAATACAACAAATCTCCACAGTGCTCTCTCTTCCCGATCCAGCATCTTGTTGGAGTAAATGCTGCCCGTTCTCTCATCTATTCTGAAAGTATCAGCTGCGCCATGCCCATGCAATGAGTATCTCAAATCTGCTTCATCCACATCACTATCGGGATCATTTGCCATAACCTACAAAAAGTTTTGAACACAAGAACATGGAAATTATAAAATACGTAAATATTGCACTATATCCTATGTGCTCCTACGGTCTGAAGGAGTACAATCAAAAGTAGGTAATATGTTATTAGTATGTGTATGACAGAAGACTGGCAAATGAGAGGTGGCTGAGGAACAATCCAGGTAGGTAAATGTGCTTTGTACCACAATAAGAAGATCGATATTCTCATACTAAAATCATATTTTATTTTTCATATTTTTAGAGGTGATTTGACTATGCTATTCTAATAGCTACTTTAAAAAATTAACTGTTTACATTTTCGGATCACTTTTTAGGATTTTGAGCCATCCTGCTTATTCTACTTAATATCCTTGTAATTATTTTTCCATAAAAGTCCATTTCTCTTCTTCCACTGACAAAAAACACCCTCAGTGAAACTAAATTTCATTAATATATCTGGTTTGGACTATTAATGTAATTTTACCCTAGTAATCTGTGCTCTTTCACTGAAATGTTATAATTTCTCTCTATACATACTACCTGAAGTACAAAGGCTGGTAATCCATCCAGTTCCTCAATTATACTTCCATAGTATTCATTGATAGAGAAAACTGGAATCTCATCATTTTTATTCACGACATTGATGATGATAACTGCATAGTCTTCCCATTTTCCATCAGAGGCCAACATGTGAATCTCATACTTTTTTGTTTCTTCATAATCCAGTGGCTGGGCAATAAAAATGGCTCCTGTTTCTGATTTTACACCAAGGACTCCTGTGTTCCCAGCTGTGATCTGATACCGTAATTTAGCATTTGTTCCTGTCAATTACCAACAGTGTCAGAAAACACACATTTCCTGAAGCAGATGAAACATGGGATGTTAAGAGGAAGTACAAATCATACAAGAACTGATTTTTGGTATTACAGCTTTGTGGTCTTTTAAAACATGCAGCTATGTCAGATTACTTACCAGCATTTTCAATTCTGGTATGTCCAACTGTAATTTGTGTCTTTGCAATGAAGTATTAATTCTGCTTTTACTTATGATCCCTCAAATTCACTGAAGGATCAATATGACTGGCCAAGGCTATGGGACCAAAAAGACAAATTCTTATTTGCTAACACCCAGCATGTAATAGTGAGTTATCAAAAAATACTTCATACCACAGAACCATTCAGGACTCATTCTAGGAAGTCTAGACTCAAATATGAGAACGCATACAGAGGAAAAAAGAAAGAGAATACAAATACTCTGTCTATAGAGGAAGCAAATGAATCCCATTGTAATAAAGTCTGATTTGTTCTAGTTAACCAGGACAGTTTTATTGGTGCCCATTTATAAGAAAATTATATGATCTATTATAAATTTGTATTTGCTGGCACAGAAATTATTCCCTATCATCCCACATTAATGCATTGCCTCCTGAAATAAGAGTTATTTGACTTCTGCCTTACAGCTCCATTATGAACTAATGTTCATGCCCAATCAGTTCACACTTAAAGAAGTTTAAAAATCTAGAGACAAAAAGATATTTTCCTTTCTAACACCACTAACTATGTCTTGGTGCACTGAAATTAACTCATTAATATTTTAGACACAGCTATTGGGAATTCCAATACTTTACCTTCATCTTCATCAGTAGCACTAGCTGTAATGATAGTTGAGCCCACATCCTGGTCTTCATCCACATTTACTTCATAGACACTCTGAGTGAACATAGGCTTGTTATCATTCACATCACTGATATAAATGCACACATAGGCAGTGTCTAGAGAGGCAAGAAATAAGAGATTGAAATACTCATCTGTGCCATGTCTACCAACTACAATTCCTTAAGCTGTCCAGATACACACTAAATGAAGATGAATATGCAGACAATACAGAAACAAACCCTTAGGGTTGTGGGCCATATATATATCAACATTACTCAAAAGCACTTGGATATCAAATGAATGTCACATCCAATATGTCTAAACAGATAATGTGTGAATAATTGATGCCTGATATGGCAATTGTACAGTTTTTAGTCATAACTTTTTGTCCTGAAGCCACAAAAGCTGAATTTTGAGTCTGTCTTTAAGCAGCACAGACATCAACTGAGAATGGGATTTTCTACCCTGAACTTTCCTGCTTCATACTTCATAACTACTTTAGACTGAACACAGTACATTAAGCAGTGCTTTGAGAAACACTTTTACTACCCAAAGCTCTATATCCTAAGGATAATGGGTGCACCTTTACCAGCTAAGAAATACTCTATAAACTCTATCTATGAAGCCCAAGTTTTCTTTTAATTCCAGAACAAAAAACTTCCTTGCTCATCATATAAAATATCTCTTCCAGCTCCGACACTACTGTTGCATAGATAGAAACAATAAAAAAAGAAAAAGAGAATCAACCTAAAACCACAACAACGGACGCTCTTTCACAAGTACACTTGAAAAAAGGGCAATGAATATCTAATCTTGCATTTCAAGCTTCTGTTCTCAGAGATGAATCCAGGTAAAATTATACCTGTCACAGACAACTGTTTCTTACCAGAGTTTGGCTTCCCATGTTTTCCAGGTAGAGCTGATTCAGAGCCATCTACTGACTTGACTTCTAGAAGATAGGACATTTTCTTCTCTCTATCAAACACTGAGGCAGTGTATATTGAACCTGTCTGTGAGTCCAACCGAAAATATGTGTAGTCTCTGCTACTGTCATGTAACATTGAGTAAGTTACCTAAGGATTTAAAAAAAAAAGTTGTTAATATATACTTTCCTTTTGTTGGATAGTTGACAAGTAAGAACTTAAAAAGAGGAAGAACAGTCTTGTACTTGAGAACTTAATCAAGGCCAAGAAAGCTAGGCAAAGCTGCCAGCTTGAGCAATCAAGTTTGAAGTCAACTAACTTCCTCGCATGCTGACAGCCAATCTGTAAAGGCAATAAATTTGTCTTGTCCAATCAGTTCTAAGTTCACTAGTTCACATTTGCAAAGTGCTTGTGCAACAGCACCCAAATTCAGTTAACAATCCCAGGTACTACTAGAATAGCCACAGATGAGCTGAATTCGTACTTGGTCAGTATCATGGACCACATTCTAGTCTCTTATATATATCTTATTATGCTCCAATCTTCAGCTTGCGTTCTTGTTCGAAGGATGCAACTACTTTCCATTTTTAAAAATCAGTAATAGATATATCTACTTTTGGTGTTAACTTGACATATCTTACAAGGATTCAATTTTCAGTACCCCAAATGATTTAAAACTCACAGAAGCTTTTAAAACATTTTTTTTCTCTATTAATTTATCCAGTAACATTTTAGGTCTATGTAGACCTTTCCAAATGAGAGCATTCTACAGCAAGTTTTTCACCTGAACTACAGATGGTGTAAATATATATTTTGTTTTGTCTCACACCTACTAGTTTTAATTGTATTTTTCACATGGCAAGACAGAGAAACATGTTATTAATTACTTCATTTCATCTCATGTTTCCCTATCAGTCATCCCTTTTCTAAGCTGAAGACTTGTAGTCTGTTTAGCTATTCATCAAGCAGAAGTTATTCCATACCTTTTATCATGGGAGATCTAGACACCCACTTGCTTACCTCACCGTTCTGACCAAGGTCAAGGTCGATGGCAGACACCTGAACAATAAATGTCCCCACACCAGCTCCTTCTGCCACCAAGGCTTCATAAATAGGTGAAGTGAAGTATGGGACGTTATCATTGACATCTAAAACATCAAAAAGAACGCATCACAAGAAGTATAAAACTTTAAGGAAACAAAAGTACTATGATTTTGCTATAACATCACAGAACAGCTTACAAACCTGCTACACTAATATAGACTGTAGTGAACACTGCCAGAGGAACTGCAGCAACAGCCTGTGCTCGAACTCTCAGCAGAAAGCTCTTTGTTGTTTCATAATCTAGTGGCTCAGCTACCAGGATTGAAGCAGAATCATCATGTCTGTTTGGAGTCAGGTAGAAACGAACCGGCATGTTGGTCTCTGGAACAAGTCCCTCTTCTAAGTTGTAAGCCACATGGGGACCACCAAGGGGAGAAGCTGCTTTGATTGTCTGCACAGTTCAGAAAGTTTCGTAAGTACAGCAACACTCCAAAAATGTTTTGCGCATTGACTCTCCCAAATGATCAGCTCTCAGCTGAAAATGACAAGTATTTCCTGATACCAAATCTTAACCATGCCTGAACATCTCCAGGCTGCAAACAGCTGCAGCCAAAGGTTACCAGTCATTACGTGCTTGGTTGCTCAGGCTTTTGTCTTAAAAATATGTATTCCAGACTTACTTCATAAAGCTGTTTTGGTTACTCATTGCAAGCAATCAAACTGAATAACACTAAGTACTTTCAGCCAAATAATCACCTCAGGTAACACAGAAACAAATAAGCAGTGTCAAGTTACTCTATAGCCTTAGAGCTACAGGTAGACAATCAAATCTGTCCCAACCTTACCAAAATTGATGCATCTCGTGTTGTGTTCTCTGGAATAACAACTTCATAGCTGTCTCTTTCCCACTGTGGAGGCTGGGTTTTTGCGCTGGTAATAGTTACTGCAAGGTCAACTTTACTGCTCCTATTACCTCCATCTGTAGCAACAATCTCTCGAACTATAGATGACCTCTGAACAGGAAAAAGAAGTTTTGTTACGGAGGGTTTAGATCAGGGCTCCAGTGAGTCTGGGTTCGGGTTTTCTTTCAAAATAAAAGCATAAAATTAAAGGCACACTTTAAAAACCCTGCACAGAATGAAATCATCCACAACTGTAATATACTAAGATCGGAGTATGAAGTAGGTGCAAGGTTGCTGGAAATTCTGCTCTTTGCTTTACTTAAGGCAGTTGGAAAATGTTGCTGTTTGTCTCAACAAACCTCAGCAAATTTCACAAGAAGTTGACAACAAAACAAATAAAGAAGCACTTTGTGGAGCCCCTGAGTTCTTATGCATACCTATCAACAAGTTTTGTTACTAGGTCTGAAAGATTCTTGGATTCAATGAAGAAAATATGTTTAAAGGGTACACCTTCACAAAAGTTTGTGTGTCAGTTACTTAGAAGTTAAACCTCTACATTAAAAATATCTACTAGCTATTTAAAGATTGACATCTACAACAATATTTTCATTTTAACACAAATTACAAATCTGAAAATATCAAACTGCTTATGTAGGTATTTAGAAATAGACGAAACTGATAAATGTTAGGTATATACATGAAACAACTGCATTCACTATGTCTTCAACCTTTCTAAGGCACAGCTTAGTCCACCATGACTAACATGAATCAATCTGGGACTCTGTACCAGAAGCAAAATTTAACAATCTTTCAGAGCCAGATTTGTGTCTTAACTCATTGCCTGTTAACACAGTGAAGTCCTACACCTGGTTTCTTGCTCCCATGCTTATGGTCTCAGCTCTCCGGTCCTTGGTATTACTGTGCCAAAGCTAATGAAATAGAATCATAGAATAGTTAGGGTTGGAAAGGACCTCAAGATTATCCATTTCCAACGCCCCTGCCATGGGCAGGGACACCTCCCACTAAACCATGCCACCCAAGGCTCTGTCCAACCTGGCCTTGAATACCTACAGGAATGGAGCATTCACAACTTTCAGAGGAAGAACAAGTTCTCAGAGGCAATGCTGCCAGATGCAACTTTCCCAGCTGAAAGCAAGGCTTGCTAATACACAATTTGCAGTCAATGAACTCATTAGCTAAAAGCCTTAGACTCACGTTTAATTTAAACATAACATATTGATCCTTTAATGTGAAGGGGTAACACAAACTCATAACCTGAGTCCGTCCTATGTAATACTGAAATAGTAAGCTTAAAAAGGAAAGCAAGCACCACACCTGAGATATGGGCTGGTTCACAAACACCCAGCCGGTAGTAGAATTAATCTGTAAATAATTTGGTTCTCCATTTGATATTGAATATGTAATGGCAGCATGAGAGCTGTAGTCATCATCATAGGCTGCAACATGAAGAAAGCTGGTCCCAACTCTTGTGTCTTCTCTTAGGAAATCTAATGTAAGGAAAGGATATTTCAAAATGATTATTAATCACTGAAGTACCATGGACATCTTACTAAGAAGTTAAGAAATACTAAAGTACTAATGTACGAAAGCCATAACTTTATCTTCCTTAGCACTGCTATCACTCCAGAGCTATGGATCGCATCTGAACTTCTTGTAACCACACTGATAAACTGAAATTCTTATTCTTATACTACTTTTTTTAGTTCTTGTACTTTTATTAAAACATTACTTGCTCTGTATGAAACATATATAAATGGAATACTCATTTATTGTATAAAGCTAGAAGAAAAGGTCCTACTTTCTAGGACTTAGTATAACTATAAACCAGTTAGCTATACTAACTGTGAAGACTGATAATTCGAGTCTCATTTCTCCTTCAGTTAGTATAAGAAACTGAGAAGTTTTCATTTGTTTATGAATATTATACATGCCTCTGGGTGTTCATCCATAAACAGAAAGGGAGTTTTTGAGGAACCAAGAAGGCAAGGTAAAACAACAAACAATGAAGAACTACAAAATTCAAATGGAAAAAGTATGTAATCAAAAGTTATGACAAAAAACTACCAGAAAACAAAGAATATAGTTATTGCTCAGCACTGCACACTCCTCCTCACTGCAGCTTTCACATCTCTATGTGGTACCACAGACACTCGTTATGCTCAAGTAAGGAAACGTACTAACATGGCTATTGTTACAAGGAATCTTCCCATAATGACACTCAGCAGTCAAGACTGTGCTTGTTGCACTGCACATTACACAGAGTTACAATCAACGCAGGTGCATCCCTGGTTGCAATCACCTAGTTGGATGCGTGATCTACTGCCAGGAAAGACAACACATCAGGTAAGCTCACACTCAGACACTGAAATGCTATCCAATGATTCTCAATTACATTCATAATGGCTGTTTTCAAATCTGGGATCATTGTCATTTTGGTCCAGGATGATAATATTTATCTCACATATTCCAACGAGCGGTTCCACTGCCTGATCTGTTGCTGTCACAGTGATAGGATATTCCCTTTGTTTTTCTCGATCAAATACCTGAACAGTTGTTAGGACACCTGAAAACACATTAAATACCAGAGAGTTAAAATACTGTACATTCTGCACTTGGATGCTTATTTGTCTGTCATACAATGAAACACATACAATGAAACACAACCTACAATGTGAGCTTCAGGTTCAAGGATCCAAACACAAGATTCAACTGTTTCAACAGCTTGCACTGTCTGGACTCAGGCAGATACAAACTTCACATCTTCACATCTTCACGAACTTCACTACACTTAACATCTACACGCAACTGAACTTAAATTTAGAAAATGGATGTAAGTACCAAACAAAGAGAACGAGATTAGAAAAAAAAAAATTTCTTCTGAAGAGCAATAAGGACAAGACAAAGGCATGCTTCATGTCTTTCATCCTCCAAAAGTTGAGCCTGAGATTAGCCTTGGCCTTCCAAGAGTTAGTTGCTTTCATCTGTAAGACTGCTGTCATTTCGATACATCATTTCTATGCCTTTAGCAATGCTGCAATATAATGTGCTCTTAAAATATGATGGTTCTTTTAAATCCAGTTACAAAAAAAAGACAAGTCATTATTTCACACAGCAGAACCTCCACATTTCAGAAAAAAACATTCTTTCTAGTTCAGTCCTGAACATGTAGGACACTTTTGGTTTCACAGAATATCTGTTCATGCAGTTAATGCAGCTTCTATTTTGTCTATCAAAAAACTAAATAAAAAAACACAAAATGTGATTTTATTTAAAGGTTTTTCTCCATTAGTGTAAGAAAGTGGTTTCTATGTGCTGGTATCAGTTCTGTTATGTGCTTTACCTGTGTCAGGATGAACACTGAATGCTGGCAGGACACCATCTCTCTGCACCAAGCCGTATTTCACTAGACCACTGACTCCTTCATCAGCATCAGTAGCTTCAACCTGCAGTACAACTGTCCCCGAAGGCTGGTTTTCAAGTACAGAAGCATATTCCTGGTAATATTGGCACTAAAAGAATGGAAGAAAAAAAAAGAAAACCAATAAAAAACCCCAAGGACTTACCATGCTGTTTGATTTAGATATAGGAGAGGCGAGAAAGAAAAAAGTTTTAGCCACACTTTCATTCATATGCATTGGTATTAATGTTTTATCTGTACTGTGACTAATTTACAGACTTCGGTTGCTATTCTGCAATTGTAACACACAACATGAGGCCAATGAGCACCCCCAAATAACGAAAATACTTGGACAAAAAGGTACAGTTACTTCCCCAATGCAAGTATTTCTCCGTATTAGCAAAAACCTTATAAAAAAGAGGGTATACACTTCCCCAGCCTACAGAATAGCTTTGTTCAAAATGGGATTTCTACAAAAAGTAACTTTGCTGAGGACAGATTACTGAGAATCCCTAAGAGTAACACTGATAGTCACCGACTCTTCAAAATATACAATACTGTCCATCAGCATCCAACTTAATTTTTAGACAACAGATCTTCAATATGAATCAGCATTCTGAAAACTTATACAACCATGTATTTTTTATAGTACTTAACAAATTAAGACAAAAAAGCACTTTTATTCTTCTCTTTTTCATCAGTTCCAGACATACAATCATCAAAAGAAGATGATAATTTAGAAAAGTGCTTTGGAATATTCTGGAACAAGTCTACTACATAGGTATAGCTATACCTATATAACTATACATATCCATTACTTCTCCCATGTCACATTGAACATGGGTCCAAAAGTTATTCACTCAACTTCATTTCCTAAAATGCCAGAGATGTGATGAGGTTCAGGGAAAAGACAGTGCCCACAGGAGCTATTCTGACACAAGAGAACAAACCCCATATATCTTAGGAGAGGGATGGAAAAGATGGAGAAGACTGTGGCATCAGGCCTTCGAGAGAGATGGAAGTGACGGCTTCTTGAATAGCTCAGCTGCTGCAGTACTTGTAGCAACAATACAGTCTTAAGCATTTACCATACAGTCTAATATAAATGATAAGCCTCATATATTTACCTTCTGAAAGACAGGTTTGTTATTGTTGACATCATCAATTTTCACAACAACCTGGGCAGTACTTGTAAGAGAATGGGGCCCTCCAGAGGCATTATCATCAGTAGCTGTGACATTAAGTACATATTCTGGTCCCTGCAGCTTCAGAAATGGACTTGAACACAGTCTAACTAGCCCTGTAAAGACAATAGGTTGTTGGGTTTTAATTTTTTACTACATTAACTGATTACACATATTCTCACTATTAAGCACCACAACAAACCTCTCTGGTTTACCTATTCACCAATGAGTTACAAGGCTGATACAGTTCAATTTAACCATGGTACTTTTACTGCAGTCTGATATGAACAAAGAATTAAGACAGTACACCAGGTTTGTCTGCAGGTTTGTCTGTAGAGCTAAATGAGATGACAGCTACAACTCAGCTGACCTGCACATCTAAGCTTTTGTGTATCTGCTGCAGAAAAAAACAGAGCAAATACAGAAAAACATTGTGCCAGACTTGTGTTTTACCTGTGCCTGCCCCATTAGTGAGCCTGCCTGTGTTGCTGAAGAATGTGGCACTGTGTCTACTGCTGTAGCTTATACAAACAAACTAGCTCAAGTTTACCCTCCTGCAGCACAAGCACAGCAGCATTTATCCCTGCAGGCATATCCTCAGAAACCTGTGTTCTGCTACTCTCCCAAGTCACTCAAATGATGAGTGGGACATAAAGGTGCTGTCAGAGAAAGATGTATGAAAGATTTGCTACAAAAGAAAAAGAGACTACAGATATCTGGGACCATGCAGTAAGAAGCTGTCATCGTTTTGCTCCATCATCCATCAATCACCTCTGTTATTGATCAGGCATAACAGCAACTGTCATTACAACAGTACTGTCACAGCATCAATGTCACAATTTGCTTGCAAATGTCTTGTTTCAGGTGCAGCACTTATGTTTGACGGATCTCCATTTACCTTGGCATTTCTGCAGCAAGAGGGTACAGAGTATTCCCTTGACATCATTTCTGAAAAGAAAATGCTACAAGCCACTGTGTAACACTTACTGGTTTATGGAGCAACAAAAGCCAAAAAATGACGATGTTTCTAAAATTAAGTTTTAAAGACTATAAAAATTGGTAAAAAAGTATAAAAGTACATATACATTATTATATTAAAACTATGGAGCCAACCCCAAGAGATGCTCTCAAACAAATGTTAAGATTCATTTTGCACTTACGATACAGATTTCAGAAGGATCACATATACTATACCCCCATGGCAATAAGACACTTTTAAAACCATTGTTCCTTCAGGTGCCAAAATACCTTTAGAAATTCAGCTCATGGAACCTACAATTCTAGTTTTAACTCAGAAAGGATAAAAGGAGTTCTCAATAAATTCAGGACCATGTTTCAACACTTGCAGATTACCTGCAGACCGTATTTTTGGGAACATTTTTAAATCTAACATGAATATTGCAGAAACATGATCTGCATTGAAATTAACATCTCCTGCAAAGTAAACTCTATGAAATAAAGGAGGAATAATGCAGGGTAGCTTACTCTTGCCTATATATTTAACACTTCTGCTTTGAAAAACAGAAGTTCTGATTTTGATTGCAGCTCAAAACAGGTTACATATAAAGTAGTTTAAATGAAGTTAATTAAGTTACTTCAATCCTTCAGTGGGATTTCAATTTGAAGGACTATTTCTATCTCAAAACATCCTCTTCTGTTTTTTTCAAGCAATCACCAGCAAATAAATCCTAGTAATTTAAAGGCATATGCCCACCTGCTCATATAATGTATGTTTGTGCATTTATTAATTATTTTTTTTTAACAAGGACACTGATTTTGTGTGATTTTTTTTCTTTGGGTTTCTAAAAATATTCAACTGCTGAGAAGAATTTTAGAAGATGTAAAATCTGCTATTTCAGAACAAATTACTTAAGCCACAAAGCATTCTCCACTCTTTATTTTTTGTCCTCATGCATGCAGTGTTCTTGGCTAAATAGCATCACTCATGTGAATAATGCAATTTTGAAACTATTTTAGTAGTTTGAACGTTACTCATATCCTATCCTTGTTTGACATTTGGAATGCCACACCTTTACCAGTAATGACACTCTATTAAGTTACTTGCTACCTGTAACAATGCTCTCTACTAAGCTAAGGAACAAAAGCAAACACTGAACAAGTAAGATAGGTCAGTTATACATACCTTTTATGAAAACAACATGATTGTTTTAACATTACAAGAGAGTCCAGAGCAACTGTATCTCTTCCCTGCACTTTTTAAAATTAGGTATTAGCTTCAAAAATAGAATATGCTATTCAGCTTTTATAACTGCCACCAACTGAAGACCAGATTCACACTGCACCAGATCAGAATCAACATTATAATTGCAACAGCAAAGAGCTAACATATTATTACCTTTCTTAGGGTCAATAACAAAGTTTCCTTTTTGATTCCCAGACAGAATACTGAATGTCACACCATCTCCATCAGGGTCAATGGCATTAACTGTAGCAATCAGTGTGTTTGGGACTGCATCTTCAGAAACAAAACTCCTGTAGCTGTTTAAACAGATGAGTATGATGTATTTAATAACTCAGATAGGAAATAAAACATACAGAACAGTGCTTATTCCACCTACTGACTACCTGCACAAAGGGTACTGCAGAGATTTGTAATTTATTAATGCAATTACACTGATAGGATGCTTCTGTTAACCAGTGAAATGTTTGTATTGATGATCTGTCCAACCCCAAGCAACAGCGTCCTTCTGTTGTTACATCCCACAGATTTCCTTCGCAAACTTTCAGCAGTACTGAAGCTCTGAAACTCAGTTTTACAACAAGATTTGTGCTAAATGCAGAACTTGCTTTTTTAATTTAAAAAAACAAGCTGCCTGATTCACAGAATTAAAGCAAACTTTTGCCAAGTTAAAGCATTACTCATCACAGCACATTTTCTGACACAAATTCTCAAAATGCTTCGTTGCACCATCACGACTAAGATGAGAATCAGACCCAGAAGATGTATGTGCATCAGTTTTGCAAAAACCTCAAGTCCAGACACATCAGTGACATCATAAGCTCTTAAGAGGCATTATCAGTGTAAGCTCTCTAGAGTAGAAAAGCCTCAGATATTTATTCTTTTATCTGACTGGATTGAGCACAGACCAGACTAAAGCATACTAGAGAGTGGCCCAACAATAGATATGCCAAAGCTCAGCCATAAGAATGAACTACAGCTGGCTGTATCCAATGATACAGATAAAATACATATGTGCCACTGGGCTCAGAGTGCTTATGGACCCACTCTCCGTATGATGAGAACAGAAAATTTTGAAGAAAATGGATGCACAGAAAAACTCTCCCTTAGCTTTTGTTGTCTAGATATGTGTTCTCATCAAAACCTTTGCAGAAACAGCATTTTTCTTCTCCCAATTTAATATGCAATGAAGTAAGAGAAGTAAATTATTCTCATTTAATTTAGTCACAACCCTCAGGACGCTGTCTTAATTCTGCATCTGGAAAGTAACTGAACGGTAATTCTTGTACTTTTGAATATGAAATACAGGGATGGAAGAGTTCAAGTCATCAGAAGAGGTCTCTTAAAAAGGAGAAAGTAAAAACTGACAAAATGAAACACAGTGGTAGCCTTCAGCATTTCATAACTGAGATAAAGAGTAACCATGATGAAAGAAAGCTCCCGGCAAGGAATCACAAGTTTATGCCGGACTGTAAATCTATTTAAACAAAGGCCTAGAAGGACAGCAGCAGCACCTTGATTTGCATTAGCCTGCCACAGAGCACTGCAGTAATTGCAAATCAGACTCTCAACAGGACCTAATTTACAAGTCTTCATGATGAATCTATTTCACAGAAAACTTCAACTAAGTCCTGTCCACATTTCACCTTTGGGTTCAATATTTCTTTCATAATGGGAAGGAAACATAGAGCAAATTCAAAAGTCTGGTTAACCTGGTTAAACAAGGACTTGAGATAATTCAAATTCCAGGAGCTGAATTCAATTCCAATGCAAATCTATACATATATACAACTCTTTCCCTGCTATTATTGCATAAGGAACAGAAAAGCTTCTTGTGAACATTTGGTAATTTAAAATAATGTTCATTTTAATCATGTTCTTCTTTAAACATAAGAACTGGCAGGGTGTTTTGTTTAAACTATGTTTTCTGCTTCCAACTGCTTAAGAAATGTTTACAGCATCTTTAGTACTATCACTCATTTCTGATTAAAAAACTAGAAACAGATCCAAGACTAACAGATAAATATTCAATGACCCTGGATATTAAAACAAATAAATAAAAGAAAAATAGGCACAATCTGGAGAGTGAGAAACTTCATTGCGCTTAGCGTTTGAAAATGTATAGAGAGTCATTTTTCCAAGCTGTATCTCCTAAGCAGTGCTTAGGAAAGAAAGGAAGGCATAATATTTTGAAGCCAGAGGTTCCCTTCACACAAAGTAAGGACTATGAGAAAGCTTTGATGTTTTGCTCACCTAAACCACAAGTTTAGCACCAATGAAATCTCTGCTGGGATTTTGTTCTGAGCAACTTCCAGTTTTAGTAAGGAGAAGACTGATGCAGAAGCTGACTGGGAATTCCATTACTAAGGCTCTAACATGAATGCAAGTTTTTAGTACTTATGACATTGCTTCAGACTCTTCTGAGCCCTAACAATGGAAGAAAAATGCTTACTGATGTTTTAGAAAGGAGAGAGGTGGAAAAGTAGTTTTAAGGTCAAGGGGCAAAGTGAAATTAATTGAACTCCACTACTGACATTTACTTGCTGTTTTTATAATTCAGTGGTCACTTAGGATTCTGACATTGAAATGTTTTTCTTTAAAAATTATAAACCAGGTATGCAAACTGTTGATTGCAAGCTTGAATTGCATAATTAAAAAGCAAAATTCCACCATGTGCTCTGGATGAAGGCTGAGGACAACACTGACTTGGCTGCTTCTTCTGCTTGATTTCCTTTGCCAATGGTGGAGTCCCCTTGAAATGTATAATCGGAAAATACTGCACCACCTCTTTCAGTACATACTGGAAAAAACTTAAATGCAAGATCTGTTTGAAGAGACTGTCTACATACGACCTTTTCTATCTAGGCAGGCCTGTAAGCCCTACTGTACACTGAAAGTATGCCTAAACTTCAAAATTAAGAACCACACTTTTTTTCTTTTCTGGGAGTAAGACAGTCTCAAGAGTCAAAAGATCAGCACACATCTGTCAGTCCAGCTCTTAGATTTGGTTGAACTGAAGCTAGTTGCCATCCTGTAGTGACAAGCCTTTTGACCAAAACATAAAAAGAAACAGTAAAAGACAAAAAATAACAGCTTTTAAAAATACTTATTTACATTGCCTGAGAAAACTTGGGTGCTTCGTCATTCACATTTGAAACATGGATCCTAACAGTTGCTGTCCCAGTCTTAGGCTCTTCTCCTTTATCTACAGCCATAATTATAAACTCATACAGATGGTTAGGTCGCTCATAGTCCAACTGTGTTGCTGGAAAGACAGTACCATGAGAAGAAATCCTGAAGTCTTGACTCAAAGTGTAATACAGCAATTCGGCGTTCTCTTTTGAATCGCAGTCAGTGGCTGTCACTATTAACAGAGAAAAACATTGTGTAGATCAAACTTTGTGATCTGGAATGTTAAGTCCTATAACAAGAGAATTACTGTGCAGTATAAAACAGTAAAAGCATTTTCCTTGGCATACGGTGCTTGAAATAATTAATACAATTGTGCTATGCCCTGTGTTTTTTATTGAACTAACCCTTACTGGAAAATAAGTTGTTTAAAAAAAATAAAGTTAAGTCCCTGGCTGAATTCAGCTGCTAGATCTTGCCCTTGCTGGATTTAAAGAGCCCTGTACTACCAAGAACCTATTTCCACACAGAGATATATGTCCTCATGTCCACCTAATCTATACTGCTGATTTAAGATCACTCAGACAAATCACACCCTGTGTGATTTAATATGAAATATCTATATATATTATTCAACTGCCTTGTGTTATGTGTTTGTCAGATCCTACCCGTAACCTACAAAACCCTATGCTATGACAGCAGTTAGCAGAATAGTAACTTACAGACTCCTATTACTACAGGAAAAATCAAGGAGTAGAACAGTAGATGCTATAAAATCCTATTTACTAGGGAAAAACAATTTTCCTGTGGTTTAATTCACACACCCCCCTCAAGATTTATAAAAAGGTTGTGTAAGAGTTAAATACTAATATAAGGCCCTTGTACAACCACTTAGTTGACATAAATTTTATTGCTAGGATCTGCTCATTTCTTTATAAACATTTTCAACATCAGATTTTTGCAGCTTACAAAGCTGAAGTTTACTTAATTTACAAAGCATCATGATTTAAAGTTTAATCTACAAGTTACACTGGGAAGAAGCAAGTCGTCTTCTCAAGCACCTAAACAAAACTTCCCACAAACCATTTAAACCATGCAAGAGGCTTTTAATGCAAAAGAGAAGTATATCCTACAGCAAGCTCATGTAGGACTCCAGAATTAAGACAGGCAGAGAAGGTGAGGTGACATGACCATAATTTCTGATCAAACATCACTCCCTTCAAGAGAAGAAATGTTGCAAGATTGCTATTATAAGCCTGCTGCTATAATACTAACCCCAAATGAATTCCTGTTACTTCAAAATCCCACAAAGATTTGTTTCCTTTGCTCTCTGTCCCTCAAAATTATTTGGGCTGTAGCAGCAGTAAATAATCATGACCTAATTCTATGTGGTGCGATTTGTCTTCAGAGAGTTGCAACTACCCATGCTGGGCCAGGCAATTTTGCCTTCTGAAGTCTAATTAGTGAGAGGAAAATGTCAATACTCACACTGAACATAACAAATCATTTTAGAAGCACCAACCTTGTAGAAGTACAGTTGTCATAGTAACTGTTTCAGGAACACCAACCTTGCTGTAAATTGACTGATGAAATTCAGGGGCACAATCATTCACATCTGTGATTACAACCAAAACCTTAATAGAGAAAAGAGGAATGTTAAACAGCAAAGTGAACTGAGGCAACAACTTTGCTGCTCTAGAAATATCAGATGAAAGAACTTCCTGAAAACATCCCTGAGGTCTTCAGAAGCTATAGCACATAGGATAAGCCATTTTTCTTAGATTGCTCTAAGAAATGTTGAAATACTAGATTCCAAAACACTTCTAGTTGCCAAGTCCCAGTCCCTTGCAGCAACATTTTCCACCCACTCTTCGTCTCCACTGATAATTTCCTGTTAGTAATTAAAAAGGAAATGGACCTTCTGCTTCCCAAGCATCCGTTTCCCATTATTTTCCAACACTTCTGTAACTGGTAACACTAATGATTCTACTACCAAGCATGTAACATTTTAGAATTATAAATCTCCAAGACCAAGTTCTGAATTCAGTTACAGCAGCATAAATTAGACATATAATTCTGCTTTTAACATCTTTTAAAATGTTGTCTTATTCCTATGTCAAGTATGCACCCACAGTTGCACTGTTTGCAATCCAAACAGTAAGGAGTGAGTTAAATTATGGCAGTTCATACCATTATACTTGAGACTGTCAGAAGTCAGTTGAGGTATTCTGCCCTACAATGCAACAGGTAGACGTATACACAAACTGTTCTTACACAGGTTCATATATACAGCGAGTTGCTGTATCTTAACTACCAAGGCTGTATTAGTGTAAAGCAGGTGCATGTTACACTATGTTTAGGCTAAATGTATTTGTAAAATCATTTCATAATCTTCTTTCAAGTCATATTCCACTACTCTTCATCCTGTAGTACATAAATCAGTCAAGAAAAATCACCCCTCTCTGGTGTGCTACAGCCAGTGTTACACTGACACAGACACTGTTTCACAGTCTCTCTGTATTCTCATGCTTGTTCTAATAAGCCTCCCTCCTGCTCCCCCCCTAGTGTACATCTCATTTCCTGCAGCAGGAACAAACTGTTACACTGCATGCATTTCCCAGCTCTGTGAATCCTGGAATTCAAACAAGATTATTTACTATACTTATAAATGTTTTTGCTGTCAAACAGCTTTCTAGAACATCACGAACCATCTTTTAATACCTGTGAGCTATTACTACTTTCCCTGCGTTCTTCATAAGAAACAAAACATTTTCTGTTCTCCCTTTGTTTCAAATTGGGATCAACATTTTTTTATAAACAGACTTTTAAAATGGACAACAGAACAGATAGCATGAACTGGGGCAAGAGGAGCCCATAGTGAATCTGTACAGAAATTTGGAAAGGCTGAGCGGAAGCGGAAATACATACAGACTGCCAGGAGTGAACACTTACCTCTGCTGCACTGCTGAACTGCTCATTTTCCTGTGCTCTGATCAAAAGAAGGTACTGGTGTTGGTTACTCTCATAATCCACACTCTGAGTTAAACTGATATCTCCTGTTGCCTGATTAATACTGAACAGACCACTAGGATTATTCAGTAAACTGTAGCTCAGGAATTTCTTCTGAAATGACACAGCAGTGACTGTAAGAAAGCTGTATTAAAGAAAATAAAAAAGGACTCAAACAATGAATACAACATAATGAAAAACAGCACAAAAAATTATTCATATTAGAAATGATGGTGCAGCCCTGCAGGTCTGATCAGTGACAGCTGTACCTAAATGCCAAATTCAAACACCCAGTTACACAGTAGTTCTATCATCCTGAGGTACAACTGTTAAAGATACAATCCTTGGAAGCAGAACACAATAAGGATTTAACATGCAGGAAAACAGGAGTTCATTTTTGCTGCAGCTGAATTTGCCTACTCTAACTTTCTACTGTGACAGCTCTGGTTTTCAGGCAGCAAACAAAAAGCTAAAGCAAGATGTGATAGATTAACTCTAATAATAGCATAGTAAGTTTGGTGTTACAGTTATACCACCCCTAAAGCTCCATCAGGAAACTGCAAAAGGATAAAAGCCAGTCACTAACAGTGTGCATGTTACAGGTTATATATATATATATATATATATATATATTCACACACATATGTATGTTTTTAGCTCATATCACACTATTTTTTGTCTACCGAAGTCCGATATGCTTAAAGTCAAGTGTGAAAAACACTTGCAGTGTGGAATAAAAGAAGTAATTTAAAAATAGAACAAAATGCTAATTCCTCAAGTGTTTGTTGCCTTCACACAGGTTTCTTAGGAAAAACAATTCTGTCTCCCAGGTGAGAAACTACAGTGACAACTACAATCAAAAAGACAAAACATTGTTTGTCCACTTTTGTGCCTGTTGTATTTCCACACTGCTGTCTTCTCATTTCTCATGGGAGCACTACTGAAAGAGTGGAAAAGGTTGCTGTTGGTCATTATCTCACTTTAGTCTTTTTCTGTATTTTCCTATGATATTTTCTCACAGTTCCAGGCAGCCACCATATTCCTGCTGGCAGCAATTGTTCAGCTCTCCTTCTAACTCCCTAACTAATCTCCTAACCGTAACGCTGCCTGCATGCTCATGCCACTCTCCTCTCCTGACAGCACCAAAAGGCACGATGTGCCCCTGCCCATGGCAGGGGGCTGGAAGTAGACGATCTTAAGGTCCTTTCCAACCTTAACTATTCTATGATTCTATGTGAACACATTTTAACAACCCAACTGATAACTTTTTTTTCTTTCCTTGGCTTGGTCTTTTCCAGGATCAGCCTGCCCCTGCAGATAGCACATTAGCACTTGTGGCAGACCAAAGGAACAGGAAGATCTGGTGATGCTCCTCGGCCCAGCAGCAGCCTTAAATCAGCCCACAGATGTGAAATCCTAAATCCATAAATCCAGTGTGTGACAGCAACTCATTTCCTGTGTACTTGTGGTGTTTGTTCAATTTAAATATGTGAATTTAAGGATTCTACACCTTAAGCATTTCTGTTAAGATATACAAATTTGTACTCACAGTATCTATTTATGATTCATAAATAAGATTGAGGCTTTGGGGAGACCAAACAGAAAATAGAACAGGAAACAATCTTACTGCACTATTTTTAACTGCTACTTACGATTTTCCTGGTGGCAAACTTTCAGGAACATAAACAAAGTATGACACATTAGTGAACTGTGGTGGTCGAAATCCAGCAATTACAGAAACAGAGGCTGAAGACCCTCTGCTTCCAAGTTTATCTGCTGCTAGTACAGTCAGCAAATACTCCTTGTCCTTCACCAGTGGCAAACCCGTTGTTTTAATCCAGCCAGTGTCTTTCTCAACTTCAAATCTGTCTTCACCACCTAAAAGAAACAAATCCAGAAGCTGCAGTCAGCAAGACAGTTTTATTTGATTAGAACTAGGAGGTAAATAGGGTATCGATTCCCTCATTGGTTTTGGCTTAGAATCAGCATGCATGCAAAAATTCAAAGTTTGCTTAGAACTTAGAAATCAAGTATCAGTAATGATGTTCATGAATATATTTCTAAGTTGCGTTTTACTTCTCTGAGCAATTGTCACTCTTTATCCTCCAATACTTACCTGCTGTTTGATCCTAAATATCTCTTACCAGAAAATACCCTGCTAGATTCTTGTCCAAGAAAAACAAAATCACCTTTGGAGTGGTATTGTTACTCCCTTTCTGCTTGCACAGTTTTGAACTATTATTTTGGTAAGAGCCTTTATTAATAGGTCTGTATTAGCTTTGCAAAGGTAAGGCACAACCCAGATTCTTAAAGATTTGTTAGAGAAGGAACATTAACCCTCTCCACCCAACAAACCATGCCCCACACACTGCCCTGTCTCATAAAAAGGCAGTCAGTCCAGCAGAGCAGTGCTGACCACTGCTGCCACTGTCACCCCTTTGCCAAAGCCCTGAGGAGTACTGAATGCTCCAATCCCCAACATCCCACAGGTGACATTCTCGACAGGAACTCCACTTCGAAAGGAGAACACCCTTCAAACCTGGCTTATCTGTCCATGCCCCCAATAAAAGCTGATTTTTCTCACACACAGAGCTGAAGGCTTATGAACCTTCTACAGGAGGAAGGGAAGATTTCTCACTAATGAAACTGAGACTAAAACTCAAAGAAGTCACAAGAGTGAAGCCTAATACACAGGGACTGAGAGGGTTAAAACTTACCTTCCAAGAGAAAATATTCAACAGCTCCATGGATCCCTTCATTGCCATCCAGAGCAAGCAGCTTGTACACTTCAGTACCTCCCGCAGCTTCAGGGGAAACCACAGCCTGGAACGGGAAGGGCCCCATGGCCCATTTGGGTACGTTGTTATTTACGTCTATCACAGTAAGTGACAAGTTCTCCAAGTACCAATCCTTCCCTAATGGTCACAGAAAAACGAAAACATATTTAGACTGCTACTTAACAGCACTCAGAGTAATAGAAACATGCATAGGCTCCCAAGAGTATATTGTCTGCAATATTGTGCAATGTTTACAGCAGCTCTGAACTGTAGAAATTAAATATTTGTTGCCAAAAAATTCTAACCAGTCTACCCTAACTGGGTATTTTCTTGGTTAGGAAGTTCCCTGAAATCCTAACAAGGTTTTCTATTGTATTAAGGATTAAATGCTATTAAAAATCAATAATTAAACAATACCCCAGAAATAAAACACCACAGGAAAGAACTATTCAAATTCTGCAAAAATGGACAACAGATCTTTTAAAATTGCGGGCAAAGTGTTTGTTATATCTTTGCTATTATTAAATTAACCACTGGAGACAGCCAACCTCCTAAACAAGGAGTAAGTATGAGGCAGGTGAAAAGGTGGCAGAAAGAAAAAATGTCAGACTGCAGAAACTGCTCCGAAATCTCCAGGAATGGAGATAAGCATTCCTGATAAAGGAGGAAAAAGTGGGAAAACAACCTGATTGAAGCAAGTTCCTGAACACAAGACCAAAAGACAGGATTAAAATCTTCATGTTCCTAAGAAAGCAAAGTGATACAGAAGACAGAAAGCCATTTTCTCCTTTTTGTTAACTGAAAAAAAAAAAATGCTTCCTTCAATCACACATAGCCAGCTCACATTTTGAATCAACTTAGCTGGGGTAACACAACACTGAGACAAAGGTGGTAGCTTTTGTAAGTGCTACGTATTATCAGTAACATCAGGGAGCACAGCATAAATATAACAGTTTGAGAGAATTGGGTTTGTTCAGTCTGAAGAGCCAAGAGAGGTCATAGAGCAGCACCCAGTGCCTAATGGGGCCAAAAAGAAAGTTGGAGAGGGGCTCTTTACAAGGGCCTGTAGTGACAGGACAAGCAGGAATGACTTCAAACTGACACAGGGGAGATTTAGATGAGACATTAGGAAGAAATTCTTTACAACAAGGGTGGTGAGGCACTGGCACAGGGTGCCCAGAGAAGCTGTGGCTGCCTCATCCCTGGCAGTGTTCAAGGCCAGGTT
>JANRGW010014949.1:0-13010 GCA_024733675.1 Psilopsiagon aymara | reverse complement strand
AGAAGTACTATCTAAAATTATATGTCAATTTAGAAAAGTACAGACAATCTTTCAAGAATGCAGACCTATTCTTCAGAGCTCTGACAAAAAGGAAAAGCTTTCTAAACTATGTGTAGAACTGGGAATAATTAGGCCATTCTTAGACTATCACGCTTACAGGTCTACATCAGAGGCCTATGTAGCACATAGCTGACTAATCTGGAGAATACCCTTACTGATGTTTCACATTACCTGAAAGGAAATATTCTATTATTTTTCATAAGACTTACTAGAGCAACTTCGTAGAGACATTGACATCCAGCAAGCTAACTAGTTTAAATTGAATAACTTAAGGGAGTTGTGGCCTTTTCCATCAACTAAAACTCTCCACAAGTAATTAAGATCTTCAGTAAAACTTGACACTGCTCAGTGCCTCATCTTAAAAGTTAAAATAGGTTTAAGCTAAGAGGAAAAGGCAAGAATTAGTTCCTGCATTTGGTCTTTTCCTTTATTCTGAGGATCTGGCACAAGTAAATTACAAATAAATCCATAAGGATGCTTTTTATTAACAGTCTGTACAAGTATGTGCTAGCAATAAAATGTACAATTATGCGCAGGTACAGAAATGTTATTCATTACACACAAGAAATAATTTTCTGTTAAGAACAGAACACTTCATGGTGCTACAGATCTCTTAGAAACACATTTTTCTAAACCAAGGAAGAATACAGCTTTTATTTAACAGTTTCAGTATTTTTTTTGGTTGTCTTCAAAGATCAGTGCAGATGACTGACATCCCGACAAAAACCTCAGTAGTGGACCCTATTTAAACACTTTTCCTTCCCTTCGTGATTCATTTGCTAACAGTCTTTTCCTCAGTAAAAGGTAAATGAGGGCTTCAAGTTATGCAAAAGCAGTAAACAATCTCTTTGCATCTTATTTATTTATTATGGAAGTAAGGTAGCAAACAATTGTTAGGAACTTCAACACAGATCCAGCAAATATATTTTACGGAGTAGCATAACTATGCTGGGTTTGTTGTTTGGGGCTTTCTTTAAATCTGCATCACTTGCTTTCAAATTCTAAAGCTGAAGTCTTATGTGGGGTTAGTCACACAGGAAACCATATAAATATAATAACATAGCAACATTTCTGACTTAAATGCTTAAATGCTCAAAACTTGGTATTTAGCAGAGAACTTATAGTCTTTGATGCTCCCAACCTTGCTTGTTGTCCTCTCTCCACTTCCTCCCACACCTTGACTTCTCCTAGCTATTAATTGCTCTTCTTAAGCTGTCTCTTCTAGCTCTCTCCTGTCCTGCATCTGCTCCCATTTCTTTCCCTACCAGATAAACCCGAAGTTAGGAGCCATTCAGTCTAATTAAATGGTGCTGGAAGTGAGTTAACAGGTGGTGGCCCCAGCTGCTTCAGTGGCAGGAGTAGACATGAGAACCATCACTCGCCTGCATAAGGCACTATGATTGATTAGGACAAGAAGCTATTTTCTAAGGAGGGACAACCAGATTTATAACACAACTTTCTTCTCTAAGGCAACAAGCAAACTCTCTCCAGAAAATACAGAAATAAAATACTTATTCTGAAGTGCTTACCAGTCATTTGACTATGTATGTTCAATATGGCATAGGAATAAAACCTATTTGGCACAGGTTTTCCCATATCAATGGTTTGTTCTGAATCTGACCTTAGTTTAGGAAATTTCCTGTCGCTTGGAAGCTCTCTAGTTTTGTTTTCTTCCTAGTAAACTTACACGTTTCGCAAGGGAGCTCTGATTCTCTGGGAACTACTATCAGACATTTAAATAACAGCAACTAGCACCACGTGCAGTTGCAGAACTGGTTATGCAAGCTTCCCATGCACTCCTCTGACTCCGCTGGACTTCTTTCAATAATCCCATAACCATTGTAATCAACTCTATAAGACTACAATGAGCCCTCCAGGCATTAACCCCTGGAGCTGCTCCTTTTATGACTTCAGCCCCGTTAAGTTTGTTTTGAGGCTGAATTATGCAGCTGCCCTCAAAGCAGTACCAAAGAACTGGGTTCATTTTCTCTTTGCTGCAGAACTGGAGCACAGCAAGGAATCTATCATGCTTAATTGCATCTTACTTTATTCAGCTGAGTGGTGAACTTAGGAAAGGTGATGAATTTCCCTCATTAATGACTATTACAGACAAACAATGAAAAATGAGGAATTAATTCAACATGCCAACTGCAGTAGCCTTACAGTCACATGATTTGAAATTAAAACTACCACAAAAACGAACGTTGAGGAGGACACAGACAATTCAAAAGCTGAGAAAGCTCTTTCTCATCCTTTTGCTTTTTGGTATATGCAGTGTCATCTTCTGAGTTGTCAAAGACATATATGCAACACAGCTGTGTCATTTGCATTTTACCAGTCTATCTGCAGAACTCAGTGTGAATAATAATATTAAATCAAAGTATGTCAATGATTGGTTACAGAAAGAATGGACAAAGTGCACTGATACACTGTCTGGGAAGGGAATATACTGCATACTAAGTAAGCCTATTAAAACTGCTAGATAACCAAAAAGGTCTCTATGACATGGCCCAAATCCCAGGTCCTTTTTTGAAGAAGACAATCCTAGCTACATTTCTAGCTGTCCTGGTTTGGTTCCTTCATACCCTTCACTGCTGCATGCTCCCATCCTCTTGCCCTCCCCTCCCACTTTCCTTTAGAAGGACAGCATTTTGAACTGTTTTGCTGTTGCCCACTCACGTTCTTTACTTCCCAACAGTGACTTCACATTACAATTACTGATACCCTTAGCATAGCATTTTCTCAGAGGAAATGTGACCAGTTTTCTCTCTCTGAAGGTCCTCTTCCTTTCATACTTAAAGACACACATGTTCTATTAACCTGTATTCTGCACAATGCAAAAACCTGATGATGCTATATCCTATGGTGTGGTTCAAGGATTAAAAACAGAAGTTCCAACCCTGTTGTAGTTTGCAATTATAGTCTTTGTAGCCGAACAGGAAATAAACTCATGAGTAAGGAACAGGGATGATTTTGAAGCAAAATGAAAAGAACTGCAAGGTAAACAAATACACTATTTTGGGAAAAGGCATGGAGTTGAAAAACCATGCCAATTAGTACAGCTCTACAAGAATAAATCTACAGCAAGCTGCAAGCATCTTCAAATCACAAATACATATCCATGCAAAGTAGTAGTAAACTGCATCTGTCCAGAATTCCCTTTCCTATTCACATTCCAAGACAGTGAATTACCTGCAGGTATCAAACGATACTCACTTGCAACATAATTTTTCTTTTAATTTTAAATCCAAAGAATGTTTTCTTTTCTTCATACTAAGCAGAGGCAAATACTTCAGGGAAATTTTTGTCTTTCATTATTAGATCACAGGGGTTCTTTCTGTAAAGCTCTTCCTAAGAGCTCCTTCTTTTGTGCAGTGTAATGAAATGCATCCTACAAAGAAGGTTTTTAAGTTTGTCCCTTAGAGAGAAGAGAAACCATACAACAGGTGTTCCTCCTGGCTTTGTTTACCTGAGCTGACTACTCGCTGCTCAAAACCATATCCTTAAGAAAAAAAAAAAGATGGAGCATGTAAGCATTTGCCTGGGAAATTTGATATTAGGCTCAAGTCCTTTCTTGTTAAAGCAGCAAAATGCTCCCATAGACTGTATGCGGGGTTCTGTTAGCACAGCTGTGAATACTTCAGGGAAATGGGAGAAAGAGACACAAATAAAGAATTAGCAATTACTATCTACCTCATAATGAAGCATACACATACGTCCCCATCAACTTAATAATTCTCAGTCTGAACAGTCTGAAAGATTCGTAAAATGGTGGTCAGTTAATTTTATGGTTCCTAGCGGCTCTTTAGCATCTTCCAGCTGGGAATCTTATTTCTCACTGTGATTAATGTGAGCCTCAGAAGAAATCACAGGGTCAAAAATTGCTCCAAGTTTATGAACTCAAACTCCAGATAAAATAGAATGATGATGAAATTAAATAGCTGAGAACAATAACTAACTCTTCTATCTTGTCAGAATTCAGCTCTGCAAAATAAATTCCAGATAAGAAATCATACAGCTGAGCAAGTGGCACTTGGATTTACAAGGATCTACAGATTTCTCTAGATATTGTCAGTTTGCAATACTGTGTACATTGAGCATGGGAATCACTAGCTAGAGGCAGTAATTCTGAAACAAAATAGGACCTTCAACAGATACATGGGAACCCCTGAAATAATTAGAGCTGTAATTGGAAGCACAGAGCCCAAAACCATAAAGTGTGAATACTGAAAAATTCTATGTATCAAACTACACAAATATGATGAGAACAATGCCACTGTAAAAAAAAATGCAGACATAGCAAAATTTTGATGGTTAGGACTATCAAGAATAGCAAAGATGGACAAAATCGCATATCTATGTTCAAAACCAAACCACACCTTTTAGATAAACTACTCAATAAGACATTACCTTGTCAGAAACTTCAGTGTGTGTGTTGGTAGGTACAAACCAACAACTAAATATCAAATGGAAGGAAACAGTTACGCCATCCTTAAGAAGCAAAACCAGAAAACCCATAATGCTAGAGATCGGGAGATCAGGCTTCTCATAGTAAGACACTCATTTATCATCAGAGCAATGAATTGAAAATGGACACAAAGATGACTGAGAATGCATTGTGTCAGATTTACTTGTAGGAAGTTTCCCAAGTATATCATTGCTGACTGGGTCACAGCTTTAATATCTCTGAACTAAAGTACAACGCTGTAAGAGTGACAGCTCAAAAAAAGACTTTCTTTAGCAAAGCCCGATTGTTTGTTTGTCCTGACTTCATTAAATGTGTTGGTGCAGCTGCTTTGGGCAGGAAATAAAAAATACTTCTGAAGCAACATTATACATATCATATGTTTCTAGCATGATTGGTTCCATATTGTTGGGGCCCTCAAGAGCCTCTAGCAGAGTTCCTCATCAAATTTTAATGTGTCAAACTGGATAAAAGTCAGAAGTAGATGCTTTATCCCTATGGGCTAGGACAACTGCTATCCAGCACAGAAACTTCAACAGGGTAGACAATGCCCTGGCTTCAGCCTGAGAACTACAAGCTCCCATGGGCTACCAATAAGAGCTCATTGGCATTGAGACCAGCAGCCCTCAGCCCTTGCTGGGTTCCGCAGCTGGGCAATAGGCTGTCAAAGCGCAGCAGATGCGCCAATAGACTATGCACACGTCCTTCAGCAACATTTTTGCTACCTAGTTGATGGGGAAGCTTATAATTGGGTTATGTCTCAACTGAAAATTTTAGCTAACTGCAATGAACTTTTAAAACTGAATACATGGAACAGTATGTAACTATACTACATAATAAAAGTATACCAGAAGATCAAGCCACTGATAAACATGGAGCTGTTGAACCAGATCTGCACATAACCTATCAGTTGCAAACAACTGGTGGCTCACAGTACAGCGATACATCATAACTACTACTGAATTTAAAAGACTGCATGCCATGTCTGAAGGTTTGCTAGCTCTGAACTTCATCATATTATGCTACTAATTAATTATAGCTATGTCCAAAATTATTTCAAAGAGTATACAAAGCTTCCACCATATAACAGACCAAAGTGGAAAAAGCTTTTAATACTTTTATGGGCTTCAGATTTGTTTTATTGATTTTGGTCTGAATGTAGGTATGAAAGATTATGGAAAAAGGAGACAAGAGCACAAAAAAACCCCATAAGGACCTAGAGAAAGAAAAGCATATTTAACATATTGAAAACAAGCATGCTAATGAAATTTCCATTTCAAATGAAAATCTTTTCTTTTAGGAGCCCAAGCTACAGAAAATTCCTGGAAAAAATCCTGTAATTTCAGAAGGTGCTAGATATGGAAAAAAAGAGACTAACACATTGGATCAAATTACATATCCAGTTAGAGACTGATCTGACACTGAACATTAGTTAGAAAGTAAAGCAACACAAAGCAGAATGGTATTGTTTTATTACACCAATTCAATATTTCAAATAAATACCAAAAAAAATAACTCAAGAGATAGTGAAGGAATTTAAACTTTAAAACAAAAGAAACAGTACTGAGTTTACCACATCATTCCCATGACTCCAGCTTTACAGTTTATCTGGCTCTACTGAATCTTGTTGTTGTTCTACAGCTGGAGGAGATGTGATGCAATATTGAAAGTATAACACTGGAGATAAATAAGCTGTGAGTGCTCAAAACTGAACACAACTGAAGCATTAAGCAAGTCAGTGAAAAGAGCTTACAGCTGAGATGAAGGCTATTTCAAGCACACGTCAGCAAAAACTTCTAAAATTGTTAAACATTTTAGAACCTTTTCTTAGCTACAAAAGACTGAGCAATGAGAGCAGAACCATTTGTCACTAGAAATAATATCATTAGATATAATTTGGTTTCCCTATAGTTGAAAATGAAAACATTTTTCTAAATGGCTATAGAAAATGGCTGTGGTTTTGAAAATGCAGTTAGTCTCAGAAAAGAATGCACTGACACATGCAACAGCAAGTTATGTTCCATGATGAAAGGCAAACAGGGTAAAACAAACAAATAACTAGAATCTCCCATAAGCACTGACTGACTGTTACCTAGTTCTATGCTGATTGGCACTCATGCCTAAGAGGGCTCCCTAGGTAAACTCCTATTTAAGCATTCCTCATCAGCTTGAAACTTGAACATAATTATGTTTGACTGGATTCAGGCTGTGTTGCAGGGTCCTGCCCCCCCAGTCATCCCAATCAAGAGTCCTAGACAAAACCTTCCCTGGTTTCCCTGCAGCCTCCCACTGCAGGTATCTCCATCAAAACAGCCAAAAGACAGAAGTTGGTGTAGAGCAAAAGCTTGCCCTAATATGCAGAAAAAATCTGACTCTCTCTCACTTCGACATAGCTCTGAGACTCCTTCCATCTTTATTTAAAATTTTGGTTAAGATTAGCAAGTGAATTCAGAAGTCACTAAAGGACAATACCCAACAGATGTAGACTATGTGATAAGAGAAACCCTATTCTGTAGCAAATCAGACTTCCAAGCCCTTCCCCATCCCACTCAGCCAAATTTATCAATATATATTTAAGAATTTCAATTAGTAACTTGCCTACAAGTTACATATTTGATAAATCTGAATGACTGACTCCAATTTTACAATTTGAACAATTATAAAAATTCTTACCATTGAAAATAAAGGTCATTTATAAGAAGAAATTAATGCACTTGATGAAAAATGCTATAGGCACATGCAGATTCTACTGGTGATATAGTATCAAAGAAAATTTACTTGCATTTAGGCTGAACCCTCATTCATCATATCCTGTGGGGGAGTCTGTTAATGACTATATTGATCCACTTTTGTGTTCATTTTTATATACATCATCTAGCCAAGGTGAAAGTAACCACAAGATATTAATTTGAGAGAAAACTATTTCAATGATAATTGTTTGAAGATGCAGGTAAGAATTATTATGATACAATGGATTTGCTGTACTGAAATTGTAGGACATAATCATAGAAGTGCAGTGGGAAACATCACATAACACACGCTAAGTGGTCGCTGGAAGTCAAGTACCACGAGTAACTGGACCTCAACAAAATTCTATCAGCTTAGGATTTGATTGATACATGTTAAGTGCCACTTTTTCACTTAACTCAGGAGTACTGGATTGCTTGGGAACCTTTGGTCGTGCAGAGAAAAATGTGAACTAGGGAACTGAGACCAGTTTCTCTAGCCTACAAGTACCTGAAGGTGAGAAAAGGGGAAAATATTCCATTTCTGTGCAGATCAGTTTTCACAGGCACCTCACGGAGTTTGATCTTTAGCTCTCACCAACATGCAAAAAGCAGAGCACATGACTCCCACCATAATGTTTGTGTGTTTTGTAGAAGAGTTGATGAATGAGAGAGACGGAGATGATCTTTCTTCCATGGGAAGAAAGGATGCTCTGCACTTTCTGAACTGGCTTCTATCAATGAATAAAGGCATAGAGCAGGCTGAACTAATGTATGACTAAAACAGAGCACAACATATCTAATACTACCCTATCAACACAATACGGCTTTTAAAAATACTTGAAGCAGTATTAGTTTTTTCTTTGACCTCTCTTTCCCTAAATGTAACTGTTCTTTCTTGTATGTTGTTTCTTATTTTCTAACTAATGAGCTTAACTAGCCTTCAGTCCTTGATTCCCAGACTGATTCAATCTGTTATTTTATTTGCATATATAGAAAGTTTAATCTCTGCAAGGACCTTTTCTGGTATTTTGTTAATTTGAAAACTTCTTTCACAACAACAAAGTTTTTCCCAGTCAAGCTTTAAGTCTCCTGGCATTTTTGTGAACACTGTGTTTGCAGAGGCTTCCAGTAACTGCTAAGGGAAGCTGCAAAGTGGTAGGTAAGTTTATCTTACAATTCTATTTAAGCTCTTTGGAAAAAGATGAGGAGAGATGGGAGGGTGAGCACACAGTCCAGTCTGTGGCTCCTTGTAAGAAAACAACTGATTTCTTCTGTATTTTTAATACTAGAAAAACTGGAAACAGATATCTGAGGAAAACAGAACCAGATCTCCCATTGCAGGGATGCTCAGTAAAACCCGGCTGGTGTTTCATGTGGTGCTCAACCACAGGGAAAACCTGGGCTTGAGAAAAGCCCCGACTGCTGCAGCTGGGGCTGGAGCCCTGCAGAGGTCAGGGAGGTGTAGTGGTGCCTCCGGGGAGAGCTTCCATGGGGCCCGGCAGAGCTGACTTACAGCTGCTGCTGCTGGAATAGGAGGGGATGAAATTAGAGCGTGGAGGGGGGAAGCGGTGAGGAAAGAAAAGCAGAGCGTCTGAAGAGATGAAAACACCATCGTTTCGCTTTCATCCCTCTCACATTCTCAGGAATTGCTTTAGGGGGCTGAAAGCCATCCCTTGAAAGTGTGATTCCTCTGTCTTTATGCTTTACAGGCATCTACAGGCAGGAGAAATAAAGTGATAATGAATAAGTACTGAAAACAGTGCAAACTCTTGTCGGAATCCCAATTAAATGAGTGCAATCACATACATGTTCCTTCCACAAGGACTATAACCAGTTATTTTAGTCAATATCATCAAATATTCAGCAGTTACAAGATGACATCCCACACCCCCCTCAACCAAAAAACCTCCCAAGTAAAGACTCTTATGCAGTTTTACGGTCACAAAGACCTAAATTTGAAACAGGAAATTGTAGAAGTGAAGCTGCACAACATATCTTACTACTGCTTCCCCAGCACATCTTAGTCATTAATTCCACAACCATATCAAAGTATTTTCCCAGGGCAAAGAACAGATTATGTCCAGTCAACAAGCAACTATGCAACGTTTGTTTGTTCTTAATACATATCCCAAACCGCTGTAATGATAGTTTCATTTTCCAAGTGACTTTGCCTTATAATAACTGAAGTTCTAAGTGTTTGAGGTATGGAGACATCAAATGCTGACTATGAATCAGACTTCTTCAAAACCAAGAAACTTGCAGGCCCCAGTGCTGAATGTTCTGAGAATGTGAACTAAGTTTTCCCCAAAAACCTGCAGGCTGGGCGAGTTTCTGTTATCACCTCAGTTTTAAAGCTGAAAATCTGAGGTGCCATTGTAGTTAGAATCAAATTCTCTGAAGAAAATTACTCTCTTCAGAATCCCAACACTAAAACCTCCAGCTCCATATTTAAAAGCCTGTAGTGCTGGAGCTAGTACAGGGAGAAAAGAACACCAGTGATGCCCCAATACCCTGATGAGCTTTGTGTTTTGGAGCTTTTAATCTGCTGTGTGATAGTAGGAGGTTTATCTTCCAACAAAGCAAAAATATAAGCCAAACATAAATATGCACGTGGAAGAAAAATGATTGCTGAGGCAAAGTTGTGTACATGCTACAGAAAATAAGGTCATGCTGACAAAGGTTCATTTTATTTAAAGGACACAGTTTGGGACAGATTGCTGGGGAAGAAAACAAAGGAAAAGTTATTTTAGAGATTTTTTTTTTGCTCCTGGAATTGAGAGAGCTTAAAGAAAAGGAAATCTTAAGGAGAGAGAGACAGTTTGAAAGAAAGACTTCTAGCCTGGAACCCATCTCAGCTGCTAAACTTTGAAATCATCCACCTTAATCTGTAATGCTCTTGCTGGGTTACAACAATCGGATCAATAGTAGTCAAATCCAGACAAGTACCAAGATGCCAGACACTCCTTTGGATCCATTCCCATGCCTCTTTCTTTATTTGGTTTATAAAATGGTAATAAAACATTCCCGAATTAGAAAATATACATGTGCATATCAAATTGAAATGTATCTAAATGTCTTTGTTATTACTATATTACACTACTCAAAATGTTTCAGTAATGGTCTCAGAGAGTATGACAAGTTGTGAGGCACAAATTTATCTAAGATAACCCCTTAACCTTCTTAACCACTGGAAGTTTAAGAATTGTGTAAGTACAACTCTTATCTTACTAATACTATACTTTGAAGAGAACACTGTATTTGCATTGTAATTACATCTTCAGAAATGGCAACTACTGCACCCTGTGAAAGAAATAAAGCCTAAGCCCACCACTACTCCTGAAAGCCAGCACTTAGCCGAGTATAGGTATTCAGTGTTCTGTAAAATAGGGATTTTTATCACACAGAACACCATTCCTGTTTTAGGGGCAATGACATGGACTTTCTTTAACATTAAGTTAATAAACACTAATATGTTGAGTAGTAAAAATGTTCCTTCTGCAAGTCTCATAAATGGCCAAATGACAACTTAGAAATACAAGCTCAGCTTTCTTAGTATGAGACCCCAAGCTACCAAATCTAACTATGCCTGTCAAATATGAACACCACATCTTAAGAGAATAGCTTTTGTCATTACCATAAACTAGTGTAAAAATTGTTCCTGGTATTTCTGTGGTACTACAGAAGCCCCAAGTAACATTTAAACATGACATTTTGAATACCACTCAGTGGAATCCTAAAATAATACAAGCTGGAAATTCTTTCTTCCCAGGGTCTCACTGAATGCAAACCCCACATTTGCAGAAGCTGAATTAACAGCTTCTAAGACTGTTGACTCAGGTTCTGCTAACTTGTATTATGAAATGAACTGCAAAATGAGTGGTATTTTTTTCTCTATTATATAGAAGTAGCCCTTGTCACCAAACTGATTTCTGGGATCATGTCTAAGTAAAGAAGCCAAGGCAGCTTGCTCTTTTGTAGTTTAAGGAATTAGTGACATTTTAAATATATCAAAAAATCTTATTTTCAGAGAGTAAATAATGATGTGGTCTACATGGTTTTGCTTCATGAAGCTAGACATAGCTGCAGAACACCCAGGTTATTCTCAAGACAAAGAAGTCGAGATAAAAAATATATTGGCATCTACAAATGCCATATGGAGTTTCCAAGTGTCATTGTTGTGCAACAAAATTATGTCCCATTTATTTTCCCCCAAGTTATTAAAAATAAACTGACATTTTTGGCAGGGTTTTTTTTTTTTTTTTTTTTCCCCCAAATCTGGGAGAAGGAGAGTTAAATTATTCTTGAGTGCAGAAGCAGAAAAAAATAATTAGCTTAAAAAATTCCAGCCACAGTCTGAAATGTTTTTTCCAGGCATAAAAACTGCACATTATTAAGGCCTAGTGTTGTGGGACTTCCTAGCGCTTGAGGCTAATGCTCTCCACTAGCAAAGCTGAGGATCCATACTTTCTCATGGTTTGATGCTCCTGTTTCTAACCTTCATGGTTTGTTAGCCAGGTGACCTTCAACCTTTGATCCTAGAATGACTATTAGAAGTGACTCCAGGAGATTTGCCTCACTAGCAAGGCTGTAGGGGAACATTCCCAGGTGCATTATAAATGCAGCTTATCACATCATTCTACAATTAATCAATGGCATATCACAATACACTCAGAATGCATATATAAGAATATATTATAAATATATGTGCATATAAATAAAAAATGGCATTTAGTGTTTAGAAGTCAAAGTGCATCCATTGTGCTGTTTTGACGCACTTTTATGCGTGAATTCCCCACTTGTCTTTATCCAAACTAGGATTTATACAGGAGCTTTGTTTCAAGCAAAATCTTAGTCTCATGACTGGAAAGTGTTCTTTGAGCAAAGCTACAGAAACCATGATACAAACTGCTGGAGAAACTATCTATGTGTTTCAGCACCTTTTTTTGAATTGGGCCAAGACTACAAACATTGCAAAACTTGGGACAGATTTGACTACGTGACAGGGAAACAGTTCAACAGCTGCCATGTTTGGGGCATGACTGTAGCATCGATAATAACACCCCAGAGCTTGGGCTGGTTTAGGGGAATTGCCAGTGAGGAATAAAGACTGTATTCTTCCTCTTTCCAACTGTAATCCCCACTGGTTCTCTTCAAGTTTCTCTGTTGTGTTCTTCATTGGTGCCCTCTAAAAGATTTCTTTCAGGATAAATGGCTTAAAAGGAAATTTTTGTGGTGAAAACATATCACTACTTAAAACCTGATGCATTTGATGTAGTTATAAAATGAAGGCATACCTGATGTAGCACTGTTGTTTCGAAAACAATTTTTAATTTTCTATTTAAATCATAATTAAAAGGAAAGTGTATGCCTAAAACAGGAAGAATAAGAGCTGTGACAATAGAAAGTCCAAAGAAGATGCCAAAATAATGGGTTCCTTAAAGCAAAACAAAGCAGTATTGTTTTACTGAGCTTGTGGAATTTTAAATATATATGTCTTATGCATAACATGATTCAAAACAGCTGACTTTTCCTTACAAAGAGTTAAGGAATGCCTTTGCTGACAATTACAAGTTAAAATCGCTCCACTGATATAAGTGTAACGTGAAACAAAAGCTCTATCTTGCAAAGACTTTCGTGCTTCCTATTAGGTGCTGTGGGAAGTCCCACTGAACTCAAGGCTGAACAGGCAACTATGTCTTCTCTTCATAGTTTAGTTATTGTGTGCTCTAGTAAATGAAGAACTAAGAACTGCCAAA
>JANRGW010014948.1:0-12172 GCA_024733675.1 Psilopsiagon aymara | reverse complement strand
GGGGCAGCCACAGCTTCTCTGGGCACCCTGTGCCAGCGCCTCAGCACCCTCACAGGGAACAGCTTCTGCCCAAGAGGTCATCTCAGTCTCCCCTCTGGCAGTTAAAGCCATTCCCCTGTCCTGGCCCTACAGGCCCTTGGCCAAAGCCCCTCTCCAGGTTTCCTGGAGCCCCTTTAGGCACTGGAGCTGCTCTAAGGTCTTCCCTTCATGCAGCAGAGGGACAGGATCCCCCCCCTGAGCTGCTGCTCGAGCTCTGAGGGTGCAGCCCAGCACATGGGGGGGTTCTGAGCTCAAGCGCTGGGTCTCAGGGAGCTTCTGCTCACCCAGCACCCCCAGGTCCTTCTCCTCAGGGCAGCTCTCAACCATCCTCTGCCCTGCCTGTCTCTGTTCAGGATTACCCAACCCAGGGGCGTAATACGCGTAAAATATAGATAATGACAAACCAACCCAAAAACCCCACAACCCCAACCCAATACTCTAACAGTGTCTGTGGAAATCAGTGCCTGTGGAAATCAGTGCCAATAAAGCAGTAATACTTACTTTCCATTTTCAGCAGATATGTACTCTTCCCATGTAATTGTATTGGGTGATGGTGGAGTAAGGGACTGCCGTCTGACAGGCTGTTCAGAAAAACAGGTCTTAACTCTTTATCTTTCCTTACATGCTCTTAAAATTTTGCCATTCAAAAGATACAACTGTTCTTCCACTCTACACAGAACAGCAATATAGTCTACCCAGTCTGTGGCTAATACTTCAACTGGGCTTTTCCATCTCCTGCTCTCTCTTATGGTCTCCATTTAGGTATTTGGCCTCAAACTGTATTTTACATAGATGTTGGCTGGTTTAATACATCAGTTAATCAGTCAATTCAAGTGTCAATGACAAGTAACAAAGGACAAGCTAATACAGACATAAACAAATCATCTTTAAAATGCACATTCCCAGATGATGTCTGGCTCGTCCTGAATAGCTCTTGATTTCATGGTGATAATAACATGTTTAGCTCCGTTTAATGAAGCTAAAGAAAACCATGATTGAAAGCAAAGCAGGAAGGGATTCTGAACCATAAACATTTGGTCTAAAAGAAGTTAAAGTTATCTGCCACTGCCAAACCCATCATTTTTTACTAAGAGCCAAATTAAGACTGAAATATCCAATATAATCACAGACATTCCTGAATGTGTGCACTAATGAGGATAATTCATTAATGTATCACCATGATTATACTTGTAAGTCGTATTTATTCTTATAAATTAAGTGAATCAAAATAGAATAAAGCCATTATCTAGAGATCCTGCTATGTAAATACACATACTGTGAAGAACTACTTGATTATACCTCAAAATTTTGCTCCATCAAGTTGCCACCTTTACTGAGGCTCTCCATGATAGCCTTATTTCGAAGAATATCCTCCTCACTGAGATGTTCTCTTCTTTTCCTCGATTCTAATACAAGTCCATTAACCAAGTAGAAATCTGCCAAAAAGTTTCCTACTCTTTCCTGCAGGAAAGGAATTGGACATTAATGATTCACAGGCATAAAATAAAACCATTTAAATTCTTGTATATCCAAATAGTTACAGTCAGTGCAGTAACTTCAGGACTGAAATGCTGTCATTCACACAACCAACCACATGAACTGTCAGTGGACAATCCCAGTAAGGTCTGGACAGCACAAACACAAGTCCATCATGAGCAGGTATTCTGTAGCAATGGCAATTTTAAGACAAAGGACTGCTTAACGATTTAACAGCGGCCAAGGGAAATCTGAAATCCCCTTCAGCAGCAAGCTGCGTTGAAGGATAATTTACAGGTGCAGAATATGGATTTGGTATCCAAAAGGAAGAAAGCTGTGCAACAGTAGCTCAGACGAAAACCCATGAGGAACGGCACTACCTGAACACATGCAGATGAAATCAAATTACTTCATAGTCACAAGACAATAATTTCTTACTCAAAGAAGCTGCCACAGTGGCCACTTCAGTTCCTTCACAGCTGAGAACTCAGACCTCAGACAGGCAGGTAACACAGAAAGGAACACCCAAAGGAAAGTACCCACAAAGCTCCCATCTACCTGCAACAATCTGACACAGGAGAGCACAGACTCCTCACTGCACACCCCAGAATGAATCTGCAGAGGCCCCATGCTCCTACAGTGAACTAATTTTTATCACAAAGCTGTCTGCGCTCTTTTTTCCCCATTAATGCAGCCTGTGAAGTTTTCTGTCTGCTTACTGTTTTGTCTTCTCGAAACAGCCATCCCGTTTGGGCACGCGTGAAGGTGATGGATTTGGTTGATAATGTTGCTGAGTAAATATCACTGCTCATCAAAATGTCAACCTCCTCTTCTGTTTCCATCTCAGATTCCTAGAAGAAAAATGCCCAAATATGAACAGAACTTAATAACAATGATTACTCTTTTTTAATGTACGTTTTACAGAAGTTAGACGTAAATCAATAAACCTTTTAATTTGGAACTTCTCCCAGAACCAGTGTTTCCTGAATTTTCAAACCCTTTTCTAGGCCAAATGGTTACCAATAGTTTCATCTTAAACATTAATGCAAATAAAAAACTGCCAGAGGGGAGACTTGAGATGAGCTCTTGGGCAGAAGCTCTTCCTTGTGAGGGTGCTGAGGCGCTGGCACAGGGTGCCCAGAGAAGCTGTGGCTGCCCCATTCCTGGCACTGTTCAAGGCCAGGTTGGACACAGGAGCTTGGAGCAAGCTGCTCGAGTGGAAGGTGTCCCTGCCTGTGGCAGGTGGCTAGAACTGGATGAGCTTTAAGGTCCCTTCCAACCTAAACCATTCTAAGATTCCATGAAATATTATCCAGAAGCTCAGCAGCCTCTTTCTACATGCCAAGATCCATATGCTTAAGTAACTGGTTGGTAAATCTGTAAATTAAAACCTTGACTAAAATACAAGGGGTCCAAGGAGTCATATCCTTGTGCTTGTTAACAACTAAACTTGCCACAGGGTGATGGAAGAGATGCCAAGCATTGGCAAGGGAGTTTGAAAACCCACCTGGGGACAGTGGGGAGCCCACTGGGAAGATTAAAAGTAGCACACATCATATCTTAAAACAGATTTGCCTGCCCAGAATGGTAACAGATTTTTCCAAAAGGTTTAAATTCCACCTTCTTCCTCATTTCAAAGCCTGCATTCAAGAGCACTGTTTATCACAGCAAACTTTCACATCACCTATACAGCTGAACTTACAACAACTGAGCAACAAAGTCTTTGCATTTCCTTGGAGCTTGTTGGGGTCTTTCTGAGAGGCACATTTTGTTTAATAAGACTTGTGAAATGAAATTAAAACTTGAGCTATTTCACACAGGACTTTACCTCATGATGTATTCGCTGGTAAACTTTTTGTTCATTGTCTAAAACTACAAAAGATTCAGAGGGTGCGGCATCACCATTAAAAATGAAGCTTAAATCCCCTCGTTGGCACTTCATGTCGGTAAAGTCTATGAGAGTTGTGTCCAGCCTGTGAAAATACACCAACACAGGGACCCATAAACACTCAGATACACTCCCGAGTTCAGTTTTAAAGCAGAAGCATTTTGTTTTATCACAGCCAAACACACCTAGGCCTGAGCTTTAATGCAGCATTTCATAAGTGAAGCCTGGAGCAGAAATCAAATTGCTATTAACAGTAAGTTCCACATTATCACTTCTCTACCATTACAAGTGCATTCCAAACTATTATTATGCCAACTTCAGAGGAAAAGGTAACATCTTCTTCAGAAAACATTATTCCCAAACCGCCAGCAAGTGGAAGTGACAGAATTTATATAGCCAGTGCTACACATCGGGAAATACAACTACCCCATGTGAGCAGCATTCTATTCTGCAAGCAGCAGCCACTGATGTGAGTAACAATATTAGGACATGACCCAAATTACAAAGAGGACTAAGAAACAGACTGGGCTTTTATTTGACTTATTTTAGTTGCTATTTCTGCATTTTCCCCTCACAACACAAAAGAAATGCTTCTGCTGACCTGAATAACTAGAAGACGGAGGCAAGGACAAGCACCTCTCTAGCAATTCATATCTATTATTGCTAGAATTTTTACTTCTTTAGCAAAGATGATTGAAGAACCTGATTTTAGTGACCACTTCAGCTCTAAGGGGTGACTGCTTAATAATCATCATATACTGGCCTAAGATTTCAAGAATCTGCAGCTATTTCCACTCAATGCCAGTCTCATAGCACAAAGAAATGAGCAGGAGAAAAATGGTCTGACTCAAATTTGACCTAAAAATCAGCTCCCACACCTCTGCTAACAGCTTTACCAGAACAAAGTTTTGTACAGATTAAATCTTCTGAATCATATTATTGGGGTTTTGTCTATTTTCGATTGTGGAACCTAAAGAAAAAGCCAGAAAAGACACTTAAATCCAACGCCCAGACTAAGCAAGTTGAAGGAGCAGAGCGTGGACAGACTCCCGGAAGCACTCTATTGACTTGGTGAATCTGTCACATGAAATATTTTAAGAGCAACCACACCACTTTTTGTTACTACAGAGAGGAGCAGCGCCTTTTCTCCACAAAATACTGAAAGCTCATTTCTCAAGGCTCAAACAACCAGTGCGCACATACAAGGCTGTTTCACACAAGGCACGCCCCTCAGTGACTTCTTTCAGTCCACAGTGGAATCCAGCATTTTCACTAGCACACAGATGTTTCTGACTCAGATAACACACAGTGTTAAATCAGACTTACCTGATATTTATACCTTGTTTGTGTATTTTACATGCATCAGAAGGCAGAATTCGGGAAAGTAAAGGCACTGAAGGTAGGAAGAGAGAACATGATCAAGACACGGAAGTTCCTCTGCAACTTACTTCTATTAAAAGTATGCATCAGTTTGAATCTCTCTTTTCATTTTAACACAAATACATTGCATTCATTTTCCGTTATGATCTCAATACAGATATAACTGACTAATACCAGGGTTACTTTGATTCAATAACTACAAAACTGATTTGTAATTGTACAGGCTACTTTCAGCATCAGAACATAATTTAGAGTCCTCCGGCACAGCTAAATCATGTATAAATCCTAATAACTCATCTTCTAGCAGTTTGATGTTTTAATTCTAGGATTTGACAGTTCACTTAATATCCTGTGCCAGCTGAAAGCCAGCTGCCATTAAAGCTGAACACCCACAAGCAGGAAAAAAACCCCAGTACACTAAAACACCAAGCAAAGACAAAAGCACCGGTGGAACCAAGAGGCCATACAGAATTACAAGATGGACACATGAGACTGCAGCTCTCTTTACATTTTTGCTCATTTATTTCTATTTTTCTACTCAAATAAGATGTGGAAGGTTATACAGTCACATAAAAGAAGCATTAAGGTAAAGCTCTGGCTTGAGAATGTACCACACAGCTCCACTTAACTGACAGTCACCATTCAGAGTACAGGCTAAGTTCAGGAAATTAAATGCCTCAACTCAATTAAATTGTTCAAACCAATGCTCTGTAGTGACACAAATCGACCAGATACAGATATTTTACTTTTCTAATAATCCATTTCTTAAAGTAAGCAGCAGCTTGTCCCCCCCACCAACACTGTGTCACTGGATTACAGAACAAAAGTCAGCTCCAAAAGTGAATAAACCGAAATATGAGTAAAAATAGCTCAGAAAAAAAGCTGTCCTCTTTTTGTAACTTAGATCTTGAGCACTGAATGGTGAACTTTCCAACATGCAAACCAATTGATAATTTCAGCTCGAGAGAACAAGCGTGCTGAAGACTGATTACATTATCTCCCTGTGAAGGGAATATGCAGTTGCTTACCCCAACTTTGAAAATCCCAGTGAAGCTCTAGATAGAAGTCACCTAGCTGAGATGAAAAGAACAATATATTAACAAGTTTTTCAGGCTAAATGACAAGTATAAAATCTGCTGACAGGCAGAAGCTGGGCTTTGCTGACAAAGAAAACTTCCTCTGACGTTAGTATTTGAATGGATACCGAACTAAACATTTCTGAAGCTTTAGCTAGACTAGGATCAATGATAAAATTTCACAACTCATTTGAGCCACCCTTTTAAAAACATAATTTACACAGCTATTAAATAGTGTACTGTAAAAGATTTATTGTACATACGTGTTTAAAAAAGATCCATGGAGCTGTGCTTGCTTTGATTGATCACATCGAACCCCATGAAATTACACATCCTGGCTTATATCAATGAGCCAAGTAGTCACACATGCAAATCTCAATCTGCCTTCTGGAAACACGCTTAAGTCATTATATAAAAGCTCTACCTCCATAAACACCTACCAGCCAACTCCTTTAAACTGCATGCAAAGCAAAAGCAAAGGAAGGGGTGACTTGATTAAAATTAGCAAATGTTGGTAGTACACTGAGGTAGCCACATTAATTCCACTCCATGCAACTCGAGAACGGGCCTTGCTCCAGCAGGAATAAGGAACGGCAGAGCTGTTTGATCAAGGCTGCATCTGCTTTCTGCCTGCTCTTACACAAAATCCACAAGCTTTTCACTCCTAGACAGACAGGAGGTTTGGTTTTTTCTTGGATCAGTGAAACTGGCAGAGCATATTCATAGAGCATATCACAGATGCAGTTTCACTTAACTTTTAAGATGCATGGGTTCATTAACTTAAGACAAAGAGCTGGTTTTCTATAAACCCATTCGTATTTTACCATGAGTAGGCAGGAGCAGCTCACCCCCGCAAAGGGAAATAAACACCTGTAAAAAGTCCCTCTCCAGATTTCTTGGTGGCATTTTTTTTTATTCACCCATTTATATTATTCACCCAGACAAAAGATTCTGGAAAGCCTTAAAAATCTAATGAAATAAATACAGATTAAGAATACAGCCTTTAACTCCTGGATTGCCAAGACCAGAGGTCTGTCCTACACAAACCTTTTACTGGAAATTTTAGAAGCTGAGGCGGCTTTCAGCAACCTGCTCTAGTAGATGGTGTCCCTGCCTGTGGCAGGGGGCTGGAATTGGAGGAGCTCTAAGGTCCTTTCCAACCCAAACCACCCTGTGATGCTGTGATCTATTTTGTCAGCACACCTGCCTTGAACTTACCTCTTTCAGGGCTTTTAATAATCGAGGTCGCTTTTCTTCAACACTTTCCCTGGACTGCTGTTTGAGCTTCCTTAGGAGTGCTGAAACTAAATAGAAATTAACTATCAGGTAAATCTGTCCTATTTATTTGCTGATTTATGACAGATTGGTGTAATTATTTGACATCTAAAAGAACAAAACAATGCAAAGGTAACATTTCATCAGACTTTGGAGAAATTAACCTCAAGTTATAGTAATTATACACAGCCTTCTCTGATTACAACAGGAAGAAAAGACTCAATAATTATTTAGAATATGAAGGATACAGTCATGTCAAGACTGAGAACATCACTGAAGACCTTGAACAGGTCTTTGACATGCACGTTACCAAACATGCGATACACATTATTGAACATGAGCCTACAGATTTCATGAGATCTGCTCCACTGAGGAGCTTCTTCAGTAGTGAGGAGCCGACATGCAGGATGTTGTTAGTATATTACAAACTACTGCATTAATATAGTAATAGATCTGAGTTTTTTGCTATGGGACATGGTAATACATAATACTATGAACATCCACTATTGAGTAGCAGTAAAATAATTTTCTCTTTACTACTTTGCATCTGGAGTAAGTAATCACTGTATTTGCCCACAGGCCTGCTGAGATGCAACGTGAAAGCAATATCCCATTGCCAATTGATATACCTGATATGTATCTCCATATAACTGATAAAGTACGATCACATGAAGCAGTTCTAATTCGATGATTCTATACAGCTAAAATCCATTCTGACCTTGTAACTCCAATTTTAAATACAGAATGCTACTTTATAGCTCCTACAATCACTTCAAGCAAAATCTTTACTTAGCATTATGTATCCTAATGCAGTATCTTTCTTATCAAGGAAATAGACATGTGTAGAGCTCGTCATTATCATATTTACATAGAGAAGATTATGATAAACTCTTCAGAGAACTAAAATGGGCATGTTACTAAAAGAAACATAGCTTGAAAACCTGTTTTCCTGTTCTGAATAAGGCCTTAATTTCTGATGGACAGGGAAGCAGGGGCTCTTACTCATTTGTCTGTCTCCATAGCTGATGGCTTCTGCAAGAGGGCTCCATCCCTGAGCATTTTTCACCTTTACTGGAGCATTATGGGCTAATAGCAAGTGGGCACATTCTGTAACAAAACAGTAATCATTATTTGCAGTAAACTTCAAGGATGTAGAAATATCACTCATAATGAAGGAAACAATAATAAAGCAAAAGTGAGATATTCAACGTATAAAACAGTTTATCAAAGTACGCATCTGGATCCTGTGTCAAACTACAAATATACATAATACATTTATGTATTTATAGCACTTCCCTGATAAATACTGGCACAAAAAACATACTTAATGATGAACCACCAATTACACAGCCACTGAAGAAACATCCCTTCTGCCTTTTGTGCCTGCATGTGTATACAAAACCATGTAACAAATACTGTTAAAATATTACATCATCTCTACTTCATGAACAAATCCATGCACCAAGACACACTTCATAAGACTTCCACATGCGTAAGTCATGCACATTCTTCCCCCTCCTCTCCATCTCAACCCCCTTCACCCAAAGGTCAATGGTAAATAGGTTTGCTAGAAATCTGCACAGAGATGTAGACTTAGCTAGGTCCTGAGAATTGCATGTGTATGGGTAGCAGAGGAAGCTGTGGCACTAACACATCACTTTGTGCTACGACGCCCTGTGGCATCTGAAGTGAGCAAACAAGCTCACTGATCTAGGAAAGCCTCGGAGTATGTGCATGACCAGCTGTACAACAAGTAACAGGTACTGTAGGACTGACAACACGGGTATCTGGAGCACACAACTCACAGTCCTGTGCTCCATCGATGGACAGGCGCACTTGCAACGTGCTCCATTTCTCACCAGTGTCACCAGTAACAGCGAGCATCAGTGCCAACCCTGAGACTCAGCATGCACGTGCTGCACTGATAAAGCCACTTCCGCATCTCATCAAACCCACACACATTCCTAGCGGGGACACAGCTCAACCTGCATTCCCTTCTCTGTCCATGGGTAAAAGGTGATGGAATAACAAGTAGTCCTTAAAATTAGGGAGCACGGAAAGCTTTTAGTGTTTCCATGTTTTGAACAAGCTGTCTTCATATGAAACCGTTCTTTAGTTTCCAACTACAGAAAATTTCTTCACCGCATCTCATTAAAATCGACCTGACCCATCTGCAAATGACAGAGCAGTACAAGCTGGAGCTGCAGGCTGAAGAAATGTCTCATTACGAATAGGATGGCCAGGCAGGACGGATAGAGGAACTTCCTGGATTATTCTCCTACTAGAGGTGTTACAGGAAACCATACCAGTCATTCCTGATGCAACAGTTATGAGTCACCAGCAAGCACAGTGTTTGGGAAGGAAGAGGTACCTCACTGGTGAATATACTATCTTCTGTGGTAAACAAACAAAAGCCCTGACTAATTCGTCAGCACAGACAGAGATGTATTTTTATGGTTGCTTAAATATAGTGCCAAACGCAGTAACAGCACTGCACAGCAAGCAGGCAAATAAGCCTGCACTTACCAGCCAGGTTACACTGCAGTTAAATAAACAGGATGTAAATTCACCCTGCCCTTCAGAAAACACTGGCTATAACACTGCTACACACAGCTGAACAATCTATATGCATCACTCAGAAAGACAGAAAATCAGTATCAGCGAGACAGACCAAGAAGGTAGGAGAGGACCCAGGGTTCTTAGTGATCAACAGCTACTCAGGATTTGAAGTCAAAACAGTAAAACCAGGAATTATGCTGGATGCTGTGCACAAACACCCCTGCTCTAGGCAAGCCAGACAGGAGGCTCACCACAAGCATCCTAAGGGATTTACGGCTTTACCCACAGGATGGCTGACTACATGGAAAGAGGCCAAGAGGTGAACTGCAAACTGAAATCTAAAATAAGTGGTCAAGAACAGAAGAGGGAAGAAATGCCTCTCTTTGCTGTGCTACACATGAGGATAACTCACTGAAGAAATGTGTCTGCACTGAATAGATTGCTCTTTATCCTAGAGCTAAAATATAAAGTAACCAAAATTTGAGACTTAGAATAAAAATTCAACCATACTGAATTAAAAGTTGGCAAATGCTTTTCTACCAGTTTTATTAGAAGCATCTTTGATCAGAATTGTTCGTATTCATTAATGTAGCATGATACTGTTGTAGCTATATGGTATGTGTCCCTTCATGACAGCTCATCACCTTTTAACCAAAACCACATACACTTAATGACCGTGACAAACTAAAGCCTAAAACACACACGCTGCTGGTCACCACTGCTTGACAACACAGAGTAGTTACAGAACTAAAATGTACCTTCCGAAGAAAAATGCCTTATGTATGCCTGAGAAATGAAAGAGGCTTCTGCCTCTGTTTTCTTCTGTTGATCCAAGCCTCTATCATAGAACCCTCACTGGAAAATAGCAATTCTAATGAAGCCCCATTTTTCACTGAAAAGACCTTGTATCTGTGACTTGTAAAACATATTTGCTTCACTGCTGTCCCAAAAAGTGTTTACATAGCTTCTTTTTCTTCCCATTTTTATTGATTTATTTTAAAAGTACCCCAGCCTGGACCACTACCAACAGATTCCAGCAAGCTCTACTGCCTCTTCTTCTGCATACATCACCTCTTCCCTTCTTCCTTCAAAATCTAACTCTACTATCTTGGATCACTTCATAGGTGTTTCCAAAACGTCCTAAGACAACTTATTGCACTTCTGCATTCCCCTCCCCAAACCTGCCAGGTGTGTTGGCTCATAGCAGCTCCTGTAGGACTCACAAGGCTGAATGACACCAAGCCATTCCTGCTGCAGCAGTGACATTTTACTGCCACAGACACTGAAAAATCATATTCCAGGGTTCTTCCCAATCTTGAGACATGTATGCATCCATACTTCCTATTTGAAGTAGAAACATAAATCCTGCGCCTTGAAATTCTGCTGTAAAGAACTCCTTGAAGGGAATCTGGAAAACTGGGAGCCATGGAGAATCAACAGCCCTGTACCTGCCCCATGCCCCTTACAGGGCTGTCTGACACCTGAAGGGACAGCTAGGAAGTCAGTCAGGAATTCCAATCCAGTGAGTGAGGGAGTATGCAAAACGCAGGTGAGAGGTTCCATTTCCACTCACAGAGTCATTTTGTTCTAGAGGATGTTACTCTGATTCACTTCACTGGGAAAGAGCAAAACAGCGTTATTAGACACCCCTAGTGAGCAGATCAGCAACACACAGTGACACTAATAACCGGAACAGTGCTGACTAAAAGAAAGGGTATCACCACATGAACAGGTGCTAGTAACCCTTCCATACATTAATTAATTGCAGAGTAAGATAGAGATCTGCCTGGATCAAGACCCCTGCCTACACATACTGAGTACATCCCTCCACATCAGCTGCTTGGATAGGAAAGGGGAAGTAGGCGTGCAGATGCTTGCCCCTGCTTTGTGTTGTTTCTCAATCTTCTACCACGTTCCAAATTTCCCAATTTCCTCCTAACTTTGCAAGAAGAGAAGAGCTGGGTCCACCCGCTGCTCCTGTTCCAGGCTCACAAAGAGTCCAACAGCTACAGCTCCTTTCCACCGTACTCCATTCACTACCAGGCTCCTGGATCTTGGCCAGAAGAACAGCTCTAACCTCGTCTCCAACCTTCCCCTTCTAAATTCATGTGGTGGCTTCTTTTCAGAAAACCTCAACTTTCAACCACAAACACAAGATCAAGTGCAGGAAAAATGAAAAAAAAAAAAACAAAACCCCAACTTTTTTCTTCTTGCCACCATGTCGTTGGAATAATTTAAAAGCCAACAAAATTGATGTTTTACCTACCTTTATGTCCCAGCATCACAGCAAGATGTAATGGAGTGTTTCCTAAAATAATGAAATACAAAGATATTAGATTCAAGGTCATAGAATCCCACCCAGGTTTGTGTTCGAAGGGACCTCAGAGCTCCTCCATGCCACGGGCAGGAACACCTTCCATAGAGCAGTTGCTCCAAGCCCCTGTGTCCAACCTGGCCTTGAGCACTGCAGGGATGGGGC
>JANRGW010014947.1:0-15980 GCA_024733675.1 Psilopsiagon aymara | reverse complement strand
CGGGCCGCGGGGCGGCTGCGGGCCCGTCGGCGCGGGGCAGGACGGAGCGGGCCGCCCGGCGGAACTCCTCGCTGCGCCACGTGTAGAGCAGCGGGTTGAGGGCCGAGAGGGCGCAGAGCAGCAGCCAGCTGGCGGCCTGCAGCGCCGGCGGCGCCGGGCGCAGGAAGAAGCCCAGCAGGCTGACCCAGACCAGCGGCTGCGTGCCCAGCAGGAACACGCAGCACAGCAGCAGCACGGAGACGCTGCTGAGGCGGCGCTGGGAGCGGCGGGGCGGCGGCGGCGCGGCGGGGAAGGGCAGCTGGTGCAGGAGGTGGAAGTTGAGGACGCTGACCCGCTTGGCGCTGCCCCGCACCCGCCGCACGATGCCGAGGTAGCAGTGCAACAGCAGCGCCGTCTGGCCCAGCACGGCCAGGGCGAGGAGCAGCGCGGTGTAGCGGGAGCTGCCGTCCGTCTGCCGCGGCGGCGGCTGCTGCGCAGAGCCTGGCGTCCAGAGCCCGGGCAGCAGCGGGACCAGGAGCAGGGCGAGGGCCCAGGACAGCCCGATCATGCAGCCCGTGTGCCTCCGCTGGTAGAGGGCCTGGTACACGCTGGGCAGCTTGGTGATGAGCACGTACCTGTTGAAGGCCACCAGCAGGTGAGAGGCGAGGGACACGGTGAGGCCGAGGCCCAGGAGCCCCCCTCGCAGCAGCCGGTACTCTGCGGAGCGAAGGGAGGAGGAGTTGGGCGGCAGCAGCCCCAGCACAGCCTCCTGGGGCATCCACAGGGCGCACACGCTCAGGTCTGCCGCGCAGCCGTTCACGATGAAGGCATTGCTGGTTGTCTGCAGCTTCTTGAAGGAGAAGACCAGGTAGATGACCATCACATTGGATAAGGTCCCTGAGATAGCCAAGACTGCGTAGAGCAGCGAGAGGAAGATGCGGGTCCCAGAGGAGTCCTCCCAGAGCAGCAGCAGGGGCGAGCTGGCACTCCAGGAAGAGGCGTTGGGCATCTCGCTGAATGCAGCTCAGTTTTGGCTTCTCCCTGTAAATCCCATCCTGGTCTGGGTCAGAAGATCCTGCTGCAGGAGCCCCCTACCAAGCACAAGGGAGGATGCGCAGCTGAGGGACTCTTAAGGCATGTTCCAGTCACACGAGCTGCAAGGTCCAGAACACACAGTTTGCAGTGAGGGAGAACGGCAGTGTCCAAGCCAGGCAGTACTATGAGATCCCACAGCGTGTAGGTAGCGAAGGTGGGTCCATAGGGAGCAGATGGCTGTGAGCAGACCGGAGCACGGCTGAGGATCCTGGAGCTGTGAAGATGCAAAGAGCAGCAGCACCTCGCAATCAGCAGCAGAAACGGTAGCAACTGATACAAAGCTTTGCAGTTTCTCCTGTGCCACGCTACGTACACAGTATATCATTCCAGGAAGATTCAGCCCTTCCACTCTTCATGAATTATTCAGCAGATTTTCAACTTGTTAAATCAAGAAGAAAAAAAAAAAAAAAAGAGAGAAAAGAAAAAAAACCCAAACCCTGTCATGCTCCAGAAATACTGCAACTACACAGTCTGACTCTTCCCTTTGCGTGAGCATTTTCCTGGTTCGAACCCATTTACACAACTTTCATTCGCAGCAGGCTTTCAAACCAGTATCAGTCACTTCTGTCTGAAACACAATCCATTTACTGGAGAAAATCCTCCGTGAGATACTTCCCTTAAACTGATTTCATTTCTGATCCTTAAGGGAAAGTGCTCTCTGCTTCTGCAAGCTTAATTTTAGAACTGGTCTATGACAATGTAATTTCCAAATGAAATCATTTGAACACACTAGATACACAGATCCTTGGGAAGACAGCATTCCTTACTTGAGGAAGCTGGTCCCCAGCCTAAATACTCTGTATTTCTTGATTAAACAGCCTGTCTCAGCCCACAGGAGATCCTGCATTGCCAGCCTGCTGGAGGTGCCAGTAAGAACACAGATAAAACAGCATCAGCGCGGGGTTCGAAACGGCCTCGCACCAGAATTGATTCAGAGCACAGGTTCCAGCAGAGGTGAATGGCAGGTACTTACATGGACTAAAAGCTGTGTGAAAAGTCAGACTTCACAGTTCTTTCCCAAATGGACAACAGTTTGTAGCAGGATTCTCTCAGGAATGCGAAGGCGCTTAATGCAAACAATAACGGAGTGTGAGCTGCCCTCACCCTGCACAAGAGTTAGTAAGAAAGCGAGTAAAAGAACTTAGTATTTCCTCTCAGAAAATCTTCCCAGAAGAGGAATGCTGCTTAATTCTCTGGTGGTGACTGTAGGAGAAAAACTGCTTTTACAGGTAGGTTATATGTAGGCTACAGAAATGAACACTCCTGGCTCATAAAGTATGATCTGTATATTGACTAAAGGTATCTTTTTTAAACTCAAGGTGCTAACAAATGACACCACCAAGTAACATCTTAGGAAATAATTACAGTTACAATATACGTTCTTTAAGACATTGGAGTTAATTAGTGTGGGTTAACAGATTACTTTTTGCAACACAGTACATCTTCCATTTGACAGGCTGATGTTTGCAATTGACAGGACTATTGATCCAAACACGCATTTCTTACCAACAAGAATATCTATGTACTTCTTTAATTACTTCGATTGCTCATGTGCTCCAGATTAAAGACATACCTGAGTGATTTACTTGATCAGACCCTTAATTACCATACTTTTTGCCTGCTGCACTTTACAGTGTAGATCTAATCAAATGTCAAACCTTTTGAGGCCTTTCATTGTTTAGCTGTCAGTAGAGAACAGTTATTACAGAAACTCAAATCCTCCTCTTTCTGCAGTACTGCGATTGAAAAATATTCCCTAAATCTGTAACAAGAAATCTCTCGCCAACCCAAAAGCTTCATAAAGCATGCTTTAAAGAGATGATTAACAGTTTCAGGCGGCCATGGAATCACAGGCCCAGCGAGACCTTTAGATCTATTTAACCCATCCTTGCCTCTTTATCAGACCTGGTTTAATGATCTGTGCTTGCGCTCCCGGAACGAGAAGATACATTGCTATGTGAGGCAACAGAAATGGTAAAGTTCAAGGAGAAGTGAACAGAGGATAAACAGAGAAACAAATTCCAGGGTATTTCTTAAAAGCTACCAGGTTCTAAAGATCTCCCTGAGCTTTCACCATCGCCAGATTTGTTGTTGTTGTTGTTAGGAAGCAGACTGTAACAGAATATTGGCTATATTTATCTTTCACTTTTTAAAACAAAAGCCATGTTGTACATTAGTTGGCATTTATGTATTTTGTATAGGAAGTCTAGAAAAAAAGCTAGGGGGGAGGTTAATTCCTATGTACTGGAAACTTCTTATTCAGCTGCCTTTCCTTTGTATTTACTCTACACATCCAAACCACCATCCATTATTTTTCTGAGTGTAGTGGCAGAAACATTTATGAGACTTTCACCAGAATGTGGGCAACTTCCAAAGCTGTGTTCCTGGCTTTGCCATTCCTTTAGAGTGGCTGTGTAACAGCTCCATACTGCCCACGTCATCCACTGCGGTAGAGACTTACCCAACAGGAATATTAAGCACCCTGGATAAATAATTATGCAACACACAAATGTGCTGATAATCAGCAGCAGAGTTAAACCATGTTAACACCATTTGCTACTGGCTTTTAATTGAAAGGAAGGACAAAAAGCTAATGAAAGCATGATGTTTTATGTTGTTACAGACAAAGACCCTGCTGTTTGTGAGATGAAGAAACCTGTTACATCTGCAAAAGACAAGGTACAGTACACCTTTATCAGGCATCCTTGTCCAGGAAAAAAGAGCTTCCTCAATTCAGACACAGCTTTTAAGTTCTAGTATTTGCAAATGCAACCTTTACATCATACTGTCAACATGTTGATTAAACACTGGATGTTATACAAAGCAAGTGCAAGGTTAGCTAGAGTTGCTATAAAAGATATCCATCATGCTAATGACTTTGTGCAATGTCACCTTACTTAAAAATACATTACACACTTTAGAAGAAGGAAGGTGATTCTGAAGAGCTGCTCTTCGATTAGAGATCTAATTTTATTAGTTAGCATCAAAATAGCTGACGTAAGAAAAGCCAAGAAACAAGGAGACTGGATGATAAAGGCATTTTATTATCAATTAGTTGTATGTATATACATCTACATTTGGAAATTAAACAATATTTTATCAAGGAAAACTATTTATAACAAAGTACATGACAAAATTCTTTGTAAGAGGTAGAATTACCTTACCATTAATCTATAATTAATATACAGGATATTGTAAATATATGCACACACATATGCTACTTTGTGTGTGTATATGTTACATATACACAGTTGTGGAAAAAGTACAGTATTGCATGGAGATTTGATTCAGTTATTTATATAGCTGCTCTCAGTATTGCTTAGTAACACTTTCAGTACAACTTTCCGTAGCAATTTGTGAGCTTATCTGTTAAATAAATAACGTGGCACTTTCTCTTAACTTCAGCTGTCAAGCAAATGCAGGGAACTCCCGACCTTCACGAAGAGACGGACAATTCAGCCAAGTGTGATCTTTAAGATCCTGCAGGTATCAGAAACACTCCTAGGTAACAGATCTGGTTGTGCCTTCTAAACTAATGGCAAATCAAGCCCTTTTTTTTTTGCTTACTGTGCACCTGTGGAGTTGTGGTAATTTCCCATGGGATCTCCAGTGCTTCACTGTGACGCCTTCATTCCCAGCCTCCTTCCTAATAACACCCGATTAAACTATGTTAAAGAGCATCTTCACTCCTGACAAAACCGTTCTGTGATACGGGAACTTACATTAGCTATGTGTTTATCAGCAGTTTGCAAACTAAAAGGTTTATGAAACATCCAACTGATGGTATCCAATTGATATCCAAACTTATCTAATTGATAAGTGAAAATTTAATATACTTTCAACATCTTTGCTAATGAAAGCGTACACATACTGCCAAAGGTAGGTTAAAACCATGTAAGTACGCAGCACTGCCCAACTCACTGGACATACACAGTCTTACCAACTTCAGTCTGGCCTGCCTTCATTTTTGCAACATATATTGCATAGCTAAATGTAACATTCTACATTGAAAAGAAAGTGAAAACATTCCTTTAAGACAAAAGGAAAGAAAACATTAATTCTACAATGGAATCATCCAATCACTTTCTCTTTGCAGTGGAAGATGTAAGTTCCATCTCAACCAATGTTTTCCCTTTCTTTTTCTTTCACAGCATTTCCGTCTGAAACATTAGCAGCTGGAAGTAGGAAGAGACTGTGCATCAAGTGCTTTCAGCTGATAGTGCAATAACTAGTCTCTGACTAGTTAGACTTCCATTATGTTACCAGAAGACCAAGTAGCAAAAAAGTAATTATATTAGGCTCTCAGCAAGAATGGTGGACCCCTACACCAAGAAAAACGTTCATAAAAAAATTTGTATCTTTGATAAACATGTACAAATTCTTTAAAATACACATTTTTGTAGCAAAGTGGACACTAAATTAAAATATATTCTAATTTGTACATCATTTTTATATATATTGCTTACCAAAATAGTCTCTAAATACATATTTTAACACTGTACACAAGTTAATAAATGTCTTAATGAAACCCATTAGAAATATATTCAAGCTGTCTCAACATTAAGAATTTAAATCTGCATACAACATGGGGTAAGAACTTCCAGAAATTTAACATCAGTGCAGCTGCAGTAGTCAGTAACAAAAACTTTCTGCCCGTTAAGAAGTCTCCTCTTCGTGAAGGGTTTAATACGTCCTGTGTATTGAAGATTCCTCCTCTGAGCAAGCCCCTTCCTTCCTGAAGCTCTTCTTCATGAACGACTTGGATTTTAAGAGCTCAGCAGGCTTCACCAAAGCAGCAAGGCTTTAGTACTGAACATACTCAGACTGAAGGGACTGTGCGGAGAAGAGAAACTGATTAAAACTCAATGGGGAGGTTATATTGGTATATAATATGCATTTTGCACTTGAGGAGTAGAGAAAGGACAGGAAGGAGGAGTTAGAACAAGATTAGAGAAGTGTTACAAGTCCTTTAAAGCACCACCTTAAAACAATACCTTCAACATGCATTGGGAAAACGGATGATTGCAGGGGGTAGGAACTGGTTGAGCTTTAGGGTCCCTTCCAACCCAAACCAGGCTGGGATTCTGATGAATAAAAAGTCTTACCTGACAGAGCTTTCACTGGACTAGGTACAAACAAATAGCAAATAAAATCCCCTGACTGTATCTTAAAACTGCATCAATTCATCAGAATGAGAGAGAACTACCGGAGAAAAGCATGAATCCCAAGGGAGCTCAGAACCTTGGAGTCTTCCATTTTCCCATGATTCTTAACTACTCCCTATGGAAATGCTCTTTGTTACATATAGTGAGAAGTGCACAACATACACAAACCTTTAGAGCTCTACCTCGTATGACAAAATCACTTTTTTCTGTATCTTAGGTCTCGGTGTGTATTTCCAAAGATGTCTTTTAACATCTTGAAGATCAGAGACCATCTGGATATTCTTTCCTAGGTTTAAAAAGTGCTGTCAGCATGTAAAGATTTGAATACCACTGACTAAAAAGGGTCTGTTTTTAGCACTGAATGGATTCCAAATGAAGGGTCTCATTTAGTGGAAAACACTTTACTGCAAAACTAAACCTAAATAACAAGTATGCTTTCATCATAGGCTCCGCCTCACCATGGAATCACCAGACACAGTCATAGAAGCCTTTCCCCACACTCTATTCTCTAATAATCATTCTGGATTGTTAGCTTTGGGGAGAGCACTTGTCAAGCTATTTATTACATGTGCAAGAGTGAGGCAGAAGAACAGCCCTCAAAGCTTACTCGTTTTCAGATGTGCATCTTAATCATCAGAAAGACTGTTACACTTAATCAGAGGAGCATTTGAAATGGATCCTTCAGAACTGACTTCCAAGTAAAGTTGATTAACAAACATGAAAAGATGCATGCAATTTAATTACACACTTTCATATGCTGTGCAGTAAAGATTCGTTTAAACTTGGACAGATGAAATACGACCAGAAAGCACTGCGTCCTTCTGGTGAGCCTGGGAACAGCTAGCATTAGTTGACAAAGAACTGTGAACCTCAGCCCTTTACTTCGCAGACAGCAGTAACCAAGAACTGTACATCAGGATTTAAATAAACAAGAAATCCATGAATTAAAGATTCTGAAGTTTAAACTTGGTTGGCTTGTTTGCTTTTGCAGTTACGCCATTTGTGCCCTTCAATCTCTTCACATTGCCCAAAGAGATTGATTGTAACAGTTCAAAGCTTGTAATTGGGACTTTGTTTGCCTTTTTAAGTATTTTGAATTTTCTATATTAAAAAGTACATTCCTACCTCCTGTTTGCAGGGACTCAAAGTATGTCCTGTGATTCTGAAAGCTTTATTCAAAACAAAAGATCCCAGTCCACCTTTACAAGGCATATGCTGGTATTTAACAAAATCTCTTTTAAAGCAGAGGCAAAAACAGAAGGAAAAAAAAAACCAAAGGAAACTGCTGAACTGCAATTATAAGAGTATAAAAATCAGTTAATTAAGTAGAATTTTCAGTGCAACCCTACAGTGGTCCCATGCAGTCTCGAGCTGATCACTTTATACCCAAATATCTGATGTTTAAGCAAAGAACTGGCTCCTCTACAGTTAACCGTATCTAATGAAGTTCATGCTGAAGAAACTGCTTAGATCACTATCCTTCTTCTCCAACAAGAGGCACAGAAAGCCTCCTGGAAGAGAAAAGCCGCAGATCCACCTGGGCACTAGAACCGTATTCACAAGCATTTGATTTGAGGAGCGAGTGAGCTGCGGGTCAGCTTTTAAGAGGGAACCCCCCAAGAGCATTCAGGACAATTTGTTAGCACCTGAACGTGCGCTTTTCCCAGATAACTGCCGGAAGTAATGTAAGAGTTACGAATTGAGCACCAACTTTCCTAAACCACTGCTGCAACACTCCAGTTGCAGCAGGCAAGAATTCCCCTGAATCCACAAGATCCACTGAAATAAATCTGTGTTACAGAAAATGCATGGCACTTGAGGTACTCCTTTGTGTTTGCTGAGTTTCCAGATCAGAAAGTGCACTGGTGCTTGTCTCTCTTTTTTCAAAGGCTGTCCTTTATTCATTAATGGGAAGCGTTTATTAAGAAACACATATAAAGATGATGTATATAAATTTTAAAACACTGCTAACACTTCACTTTTTTGAGCATTTTCCATCTTGCCAGTTCCCATGACAGCTATAGAAGCAAAAGGTGACTCATCCTAAGACTACCCAGTTACATACTCTTCCATAAAAATACATCTGAAAGAGTGATATTTGGATTTATAACTATTGTACGAACAAATTCAAAGTCTTACTGTGGTACCTTAAATGCAATTCTACTTGGTAAGAATATTTCTGCCAATTGTAATTGTGAGACATTCTGCTCAATCAAAACATCCCATTTGCAAATAAAACATTTCTTCTATGTGGCTGGAATGGCAAGTTCCTATTCTGTGAAAATCAAGCTTTTTTCCTAGTTCATCAGCATACAACAGCAGAAACGTGATGAAAAAGAAATGGATTATGAGCTTACACCGATGAAGGACAAAACCATTAGGTAAAAATAGCTGACAACAACAGGAAATGACAGTCATGTTTGGGATTTGCCTGTGGAACAGCATTAATAGATGGTTTTTAAAGGTTTTCATTTTAAACAGAAAAAAAAGAGTATTGAATAACTTCTCCATACTGAAGAAACAGTAACGGGTACTTGCATTGCAGAAAAATGAAGTTGCCAATTTCCTCACTAATGAGATCGAAGAAGAACAATTAGAACTGCAATTTTGCTGTTCTAGCCATCATAAAATGCTCGCGCACCACTTGTGCCAATAGTTACCAAACTCAGAATGATGATTTTCTAAAATCAGAGTACCTGTACAATTACAGATGGGTAGCTGGAGATCTAACTCAGGTGAAGGAGCTTCTGCTAGTAAAAAGAGGGGGAATATAATTCTTATTGTTCAAGAGTTCTTTGATGTGATAAGTTAAATGAATAAACATCACCACCAGTGTATGGAACAGGCTTCTGTCAGGTACAGCCTCTGATGTGCTCCAATTAGAAAGAAGTGCAATGCAATGCAAATGCTTCCAGCAAGAAGACTAAGGGTTGTCTGTCAAGACTTCCAAGTCATTTCAGCATCTAAATCAGTCAAGTGGAAATCACTAAATAGAGTTCTGCTTTAAACAGAGTTCTGCCAACCAATACTGTTGGTATGAAGGCTTGATTCTGCTCTGTGTTTTGCTCAGAGCTCAAGACCACTGATGAGTATCACCAAAACCAAAAGAGCTGGATGTCACTGGTTGAAGTGGTGAAACGCAACATTGTCCATGGTTGGTTAATGGCTCCTATTAAGAAGGGGATGGGAGTGAGGGGGAAGATGCTGCTTGTCCGTAGAGTTCCAGATAAAAAATAAACAGGAATGCAGAACACTGGGCTAAAACACAAGTCAGTGTCTCTCATGAATTCCCAAGGCATTACAGTTAACGAAGCCAACACAAGCTATGAATTTCTAAGCAGGCCAGCACTGAGGAATAGCTTCCTGGACCTGAAAAATGAATTTAAAAGTGTTGCATCTACTTATTGAGAAGGGATTTTCAACACTTGTAAAAGCGCTTGAACACTCTCCTAAAGGATCTCTGAGCCAACTTAGCTTACTGGAAGACAATCAAGTTGAGATGACTAGCATGAAATACCTTCCTGACAAGAAAATAGGGCAATAAAGGACTATAACTGTGACACAATAAAGAGATACAAGTTTCAGATTGAAGTGAAATTACTGTATTCAACCAGTGGGACTAATTACCAAGAAAAATGATATTGTCTTCAAAATAAACCAACATCAAGATGGATCTGTATTAGCAAGTCAGAGGCTCCCTACCAGACAGAAAGCAGTCAGAGATTAAACGATCAAATAATATACTCATTTTACACACCCTGACATCCCAGAAACTGCACTCAACTCAGCTGATTGTACTTAAAGCAGATAACAATTCAGGGCCATGTGGTGCATTCAGAAGCACATGCAACGTTCAGGACATGGCTGAAAACCATCTTCCAAGCAGGAAAGCAATTTAACCATTGCTACGTTGAAAAACGGTTGCTTCACAGGTAACTCAGAAACGCCCTGGCTACATTCAATGTGTATTAGGTGCTTAAAGGCAGGAGACCGGCCACACTCAAAACCAGTAGCAGGCACAACACTTAAACTTCAGAAAGAAACAACTTATCAGTGATAAGGAAACAGGAGAGAAAGGTGTCATATTCTGGAGTTAATTTGATATGAAGACAGCTTAACTTCCAGGAGGTAAACTGTGGAACTCAGAAGTGCTGGTACTAGTGAACAGAGGCTGGCAGGGTCCGTTAATTGGGGGCAATATATTCCATTAAAAACACAACACTACGATCAGCAGGCTATCAAACCTTTTCAAACGGTATCAACTGTAAATCATTTGTAGATTTACAGTAGTAAATATGTTCTTTTTTTCCCTAAAATACCTGAAGTTATTTCCGATTTCATTACTGAGTTATGAGTTTCTGTAGTCTCTCTTTTCTGCGTTCTGTAGAGAGTCGCTTTCAAGTTGCATTTAATTTCTCCTTGCATCCTCTTCATACAGACTTTCACACAGGAAAAGGGCACAAAATAAGCCCAAAGCAGCACTGGCACAGGCTGCCCAAGGACGCGGTGAGCGCTCCATCCCCGGCAGTCTTCAAGGCCAGGTTGGACAGAGCCTTTGGCAACATGGTCTATCTAGTGTGAGGTGTCCCTGCCTGTGGCAGGGGTTGGAACTGGGTGATCTTAAGGTCCATCCAACCCAAACCAGTCTGGGATCCTATGATTTCAAGTTGTCGAGGAATGAAAGCTAAAATGGTGAGCCCATCAGAAATATCCTCCTCTAAAATGCTTTTCCATTTGTTATTAGAAAAGGACTAGGTTTCACGTCAAGCGGACTCGTTTTTCACACGAACCCTACCTGTAAGAATGGTGTACTTTTAGTATGACACATAAAAAGGCTTCTTTAACTCTGCTACTGCATGAAGACACATAATAAACTTATAAACAATGTTAGAGGTATTACAGGTAATTCGAAATTAAAAAAGAAATCTAAAGGACAAGAAGGCCCATAACAAAGATACCAGGAAAGGTTAGCTGAAGTTCAGGAGTAATTTATTTCATGAACCTCCTTCATCTAGACACTTGAAAGAGGTGGAAAAAAGCAGAGGAAATGAGAATTACTTTCAAAGGTAAGAGACAAAGTTGTTGTTCAGAAACATGGAAGGAAGTCAGAGAATCATGCTGAGATTGTTTTGCAACAGCTTTGCTTGCAGAAGCAAGGAAGATCGGCATTGCTCAGGCGCCTGACAGTGCTGCTGTAACTAAGAACTTACAGGAATTCACTGACTCTGGGATCGTGCTGGAGGAGTCGTAAGGCCCATAAAGGAAGGCTGATGCGTACCCATCTGTCACGGCGCTGGAAAAACTGGTTTGGCTGCTCAGGCTGCTGCCACTACCGCTGTTTCTGTTGTACAGGTTGTTGTTCACTTCATGGTTATTGCTGTGAGGCAGCTGCAAGCTGCCATTCAAGTGGCTGGAGATATGGCTTACAGAAAAACCTGTCCTAGAGGACGATGATGTCAGTTTGCTCTCATCATCATCTGAAGCAGCGTACAGGTTCCCTAGAGAACTGGCTAGTCTGGAGCTTATGGAAAAACTGAACGGAAAACATACAGGGGAAAAAGAAAAATACACACAAGATATGTACAGATAAATACAGAAAAATAACAGACAACTCAGAAGACATCAAGTAAATAACATAGACCATTCTGAAACTGTGTTCATCTTCTAGCTCCCAACTAATGAGACCCAGAATCCTTTGTCAGCAGTTCTCAAACTTGGCTTGTTCGAGCACTGCCATGGCCAGCTTTCACCTCTACCAAACTGTATGCCCAGGAAGGAGGTTGTGTTAAAAAGTTTAGGCAGTGTCTGGTCTACATGGAAGTACTTTGTGTACATGGAACAGTTTAAGAACTCCCCTTCCGTTTCTTGAAATCAGCAGAGTGATACAAGTCGTCAAGTAACTAGGAAGCAGTATGATCAATTTTGGGAACAAATAGAGAGTGCCCTGAAATACCTCTTTAGTTATTTTCTTTAAGTATTTGTGCCCAGAAGTTATTAAAAATGCATCAATCATTCTAAATTTCACTTCACATCCATCGTTCCTAAGGACAATAGTAATAATGGGTTCATAAAATTAAAGATCACTCAGTTTTCTTCTGTCATTAATAGCGAATACTTGACATAACCCCACCAAAACTCTCATGCCAGCAGTGTGAGTTTTGGGGTTTTGTTGGGTTTTTAAATTGCAGGCAACTAAAGTTTGGCTGGTGGAACAGCAAATCACTCTGAAGAGCTCTTCTTATGCCCAACATAGACTGTATATGCAAGCCCTTCATAGACTGTATATGTGCTGAAAACCATTGTGTACCATTGTACCAAATGAGAAGGAGAAAAACCCAAACCTTTTAAGGTTAGAGCCCGAGGATGTGGGAATTCTGCTTATTCTTTCTGCAGAGGGTGAATGAACTGCCATCACTTTGGAGGCCTTCAGAGGAGACATGGATCCTTCTGTGCTACCTGAAGTACTGAGTCTAAAAAGAGAGCAGAGTTTTAGTGAGAAGCAAGGTTTTCATCATGAAATATACATCTCAGAAACACACAGACCCGTCTAGTATGGTATTTCACACTGGTATTCCAAGAAGTGGGAATTCTCAGGATTGAGTACTAGGAACAGTGCAAGCACAACAGTCTGCCTGGTTTTAAACCTCTTGCTAATAAACTTTTCACAGATGCTGCTCAGGTTGTTCCCCTGCTGCACTGTACTGTGCAGCCATAGCTGGAAGCGTGGGGCGCTGCACTACTCAAGAACGTTAGTGTTAGAGCTGGCCATATTCACTTGTTAAAAGCTAGCAAACAAATAGCACAGTAGAATGAAGTTCTCTCCATCTTTACACCAGGGGATATTATCATGATTGGCACTTAAATGATGAAGAACCTTGGGTACGAGTCTCCAACTACAAGCACAGAATGACACTGAGCAGAAACAGCTTCCACTCCACACCAAGGAAGGGTAACAGACACCTCCAAAGCTGGACGTTTGGAGTAACCCGTTTCCAAAATCCAGTTCCTCACAAAACAGAATGCGTTCCTTTCACTATTAATGCTTTCTAATGACGGATAGCTTTTATCTGACGTGTTGTATTTCAGCTGCAGTGGGGTAAACGACACAATGAGACTCAATTCTGCCATTCCTGCAACTCTGAAAAATTATGTCAATTTTCACTGTCCATTTTATTTCCTTTTGGGAGCAGGGCTGGTGCTGATTCCAGATTAGCACAGGTCATAAAGGAACATTCAGGAAATGAGAAGAAGCTTATGGCTTTATTGGCTCCACAGAAAGTTCTAAGCAATGCCTGTAGTAAAGTAGCCAGTGAGGACCCTGTATGAACAGGAACTGGAATTCAGTATTCATCTTCTAAAGAACAGCACTGGTTGCATCCACTGAGCAATACCTCTACTTCATCTACTAAACCAAAAATGACAAAAAATGTGCTATGCAGACTACAGGAAGCCAGTTTGTGCATTTGAGATAAGGTGGTTATGAGTTAACTGCTGGGCTGGTTTTAGCTAGGATAGTTCATTTTCTCTAGCATGGGGCTGTGGTTTGGATTTGGGCTGCACACTGTGTTGATAACACAGGATGCTTTAGCTTCCACTGAGCAGAGCTTACACAGGGTCAAGGCTGTTTCTGCCTCTCACCCCACCAGCGAGCAGGCTGGGGGTGCACAAGGAGCTTGGAAAGGGATGCAGCTGATCCCAATGGACCAAAGGGATACTCCAGACCCTATGGAGTCAGACTCGGCACATAAAGCTGGGGGAGGAAGGAGGAGGAGCAGCATTTGTCTTCCTAAGTAACGGTTACGCATGATGGAGCCCCGCTGTCCTGGAGATGGCTGAAGCCTGACCATGGGAAGCAGTGAATGAATCCCTTGTTCTGCTTTGCCTGTGTGTGTGGCTTTGGCTTTCCCTCTTCAACTGCTTTTGTCTGAACCCATGAGGTGTTTCCTCACTTTTACCCTTCCCATTTTCTCCCCCATCCCACTGGGGAGGAGTGAGCAAGTGGCTGCGTGGGGCTTAGTTACTGCCTGGGGTTAAACCACCACATTTGGCCTTCTTAAAATAATCAGGCAGGTACCTTTTAGCACTGGCAAGGGCACTTGTGCACAGAGCAGTTACACATTAAGTTGTAACTGCTAACAATCAAGCAATGACTTCTTCTCAACTTTGCTCCAAACCCCTAGGCTTTTGCCAAGGATAGCCGAGGCTGTATCACTGGCCTATCACTCAACCAGGAAACTGCACCACTGCCAAGTCTATCAAAGGGAATGCAATTACATATTAACTAACATCTAATTTCAGATAATGCTATAGATGGATTGGGACTCAGGTAAGGTTTTCCTATAGGTTGACAGAAAACCCAGCAGTTAAAGCACATGGTTCTGATGACCTTGCAAAGGTCTTTTTTCTTTCTTTGGTGGGGGAGAAAAATAAATCCCCATTCCAATCTATGAATGAGAAAGGAAAAGTTGGGCATTGTGAATCTTACATGCCAAATCGGTGGCTAAATACTCTAAGACCACCCCACCCCCTTTCATCCTTTACACCAAGCCTAAGAATCCAAAGACAAGATTTCCTTGACTGATGAGAATTTGTTTTGATGACTATCAAAGAAATCACATATGGAGAATAAATATTCAGCATTCAGGAAATTCAGGCCCTCATTGAGCCAAATCTAACACCAATATTTCTTGTAAGATGAAGCCTTCAACTACGCACACAGTAGCGCAATAGTTTTATATTGACATAACAGTCATTAAGCCAAAGTCTGCCTGCCAGCACAGAAATCTGATACAACCTGCATTAACTGCCTCTCTCTTTTCAAACAGTGCATACACTGCACTCATTGTATGGACCACAGGACAGAAAGATCCTAGTAGTCACGGTCAGACTCACAGAGCAAGGAGGCATTCAGTTCTCTATTTCAGCTCAAGCACACAGGAGCGCAATGCCAAGAGCTGAAGCACTGCCTGAATCCTGCACATCCCTCAAGCCAATGAAGGGACCTGACTTAAGGCACTGAAAGGCTGAGCACTGAACACAAGCTACAGCTTACTTTTACATTACCTATGAATTACCAATCACGCCTCGGTGCTTGAGGCAATGCAGCCACCCTCACTCAAGGTGACCTAGCTTGAGTAACACAAACTAATACTACAGTGACAAGCACTCTGTAGACACTTACTGCCAAAAGCTAGTAATAACCAATGAAATTAGACAGCTGAACAGTGCACTGCAGGGGTATGACTGTAAGGCAAGGTCCAGAAACTCAACGGAAAATCCTGAACTCCTAACTGTCTTACATTTGTACACTAGATCCTAAGAGGTACACATCTTAAGAGTCTCTCCTCCCCTCTAGGGACACACACTGTCAATGTGACCCTCCTTTGTAGCCTGCTGAGCTCCAGTGAAGACACTGACCCAGTGCAAGCAGTGTGCATACGGGTATGAACTGGAGTAACTGGTGAGGAATAAACCCAGGGGGCAACCAATCCACAAATAGTAAGAGAGGAATTACAACCTAGCAAGCCTGGACCAAAATCAAGTATGCACCGCCCTCACTTAACACTCCAAATCTGGAACTGTTTTAAGCAGACACACACGATTAGTGGGACTGAGGTACCCCCAGCAAGTGTGTGATGACACTGAGCTGTGTGCTGCAGTCAACACGCTGGAGGGAAGGGATGGGATCCAGAGGGACCTGGACACGCTGGAGAGGTGGCCAATGCCAACCTCATGGAGTTC
>JANRGW010014945.1:21137-41763 GCA_024733675.1 Psilopsiagon aymara | reverse complement strand
CAGTAACTAAAACATTGGTGTTATCAGCGCTGTTCTCAGGCCACAAGTGAAAAACACAGTGCTGCACCAGCTACCAACAAGGGGAAAAATGCCTGCTGCTGCTGAACCGACGACAACTTGGATGGAATTACTGTGTTTAAGAAGTTGCTGTTATTCTCTTATTTGTATCAATGGCACTTCTTTTATTTCCATTTAAAATAGTGGTTCTTTCATCCTTTTCAAGTTTTATGTAACCTTTTGAGCAGAAAAGATTTTATAAATTGAGTTTCAAGTATCTCCTCAGAACTCTGCTAGTAGTCCTGCAGTGGAATCATCTCTGCTTTTTTTGTCTTTTAAGAGAACAGAACAATGTCTCTTCACAGCAGTACATGATATACACTTTCTAGGGCAAATAAAACCATACTGCAGCACCCTAGACCTTTAATGCTCTGTTTTTTTTTCATTTGGAAAAGCCAGGAAAAGGACATAACCTAATGTTTTTCAGGGTTGCATTGGCAGAAACAGAAAAACACACATGTAACTCATTAGGAACATTAGACCAAAAAAGCATATTGCTCATGTTGTGCTTTTGTGGGTAAGGGAGTCAAGTCATACTTGTTCCTTATCTGCCAGAAATAACAGAAATAAACTCTATGGTTGATTCTTTTTAAAAAAGAAACTGTGATAACATTATAACTAAAGTTTTTTTGACATTTTAGCAAAAAACAGTCTGAAGTACATGTGCATTATTTTGGCCTGAAATGATGCAATTTTGTGGATGAGTTGCATAGTTTTGTTATTTATATCCTTTAGTACACTAATGCCAGTACCAATAACTAAGAAAAAGTCTAACCCAAAGTTAGTCTGGAATGTAAGAAAATACAGCTGAAGAATGAGAATAAAAACTTTGGCAAAAGCAGTGAAGTGACTCATACACAGGTCAATGAGTGCTTCTGATTTCAGCTGAAATACTCATAACACAGCCTGGCAATTTATCATTATAGCAAGGCTGTTGAGGCTATGCAGTCAAAACAAAAGCTGCATCTGAGATTATCTTCAAACTATTTTTCCTGTACAACGTGTTTTGGAACAATGATTATGCACTCCTAGTCCTTATTATACTTTGGGTTTTAGCTTAAATAAAATCTAATCTTCATTTAACATGTATAATCTTTATCCACAATTTCTGTGTATAATTACAGCATTGTTGTGATCAGGTTTCTTAATGTTATTAACAGAAAATCTTGTACTTTACAACAACTTTTTTTTTTTTTTTTTTGTCTGGGAAAGCACATTGATATGTGAGTGCTGAATTCTGCAAGTAATACTTTTCAGTATGCTTGCCTAGGGTTTTCGGTCAGTTAATTTCCTGCTCTAATTTGGATAGAAATATAGCAGGATTTCAATGTCTATCTTGGATTTGTCTTCTATATCTTATCTTTATGTGTAAGTGGTTGCAAAGCACTAACAAATGAAAGACTGTTTAAAAGAAGAGAAGGAGAAGGATGTAATTTAGTATTTCCAACAGTCTCTTACCCACATTCAAAACTGTCCTGGATTCAGCAGTACCAATCTTTTTTCTCCTTCTTAGTAGCTGGTGCAGTGCTGTGTTTTTGACTTCCGACCTGGGAACAGTGCTGATAACACCAATGTTAGTTACTGCTGAAATGTTTGGTCTGGCCAAGGACTTCCTGAGCCTCATGCTCTGCCAGGGAGGAGGGAAAGCCGGGAGGAAGCAGAGACAGGACACCTAACCCAAACTAACCAAAGGGGTATTCCATATCACAGCATGTCATGCCCACTATATGTAAAAACGGAGGGCAGAGACCCAGAAGGGTGAGGTGCATTGCTGAGTTGGACTTGATATCACGTGGTGAGCGGCTGCATTGTCTTCCCTTGTATTTCTCTTTTTATTATTGTTATTGGTGGTAGCAGTATTGGGTTTGTGTTATACTTTAGTTACTAGACTGTTCTTATCTCAACCTGTGGGAGTTGTTGCATTCTTTCAATTCTCTTCATCCCTCTGGGAGCCGGGGGAAGAAAGAGGAGGGAGTAAGTGAGCAAACTGCATGAGAGGCTTAAACCACGACAGAAACCCAGAAGTGGAGTTGAACACAAAGTGTTCACAGTATTAATTTTCTTAGAACAAAATATTTTAAATTAACATTGCACATCAGCTGGCCAAAAGTTTTGAGGAGTTTGTGTGTGCGTATCTTTGTATCCGTGTACGTGACTATTGTATTATTTGCCTTCTTAAACTCCTTTTTTGTGATTCTGGGTAAGGAATTTTTTTAAACAGGAAAAAATATTAAAAAGCTCCCCAGGCACATTCTACAAATGGACACACTTTTGAGACTGGAATTATCATAGATGTTGATAGAAAAAATAGTGCAGAAATCTGTGCTCAAAACACTGGGAATTTTCTCAAGAATGTCCTGTGTGTTCACTAGGGGGTTTTCTTGAATGTTGACTGGTCTCAGAAGCATCTGCATTTGCGGCCAGTGAGTATATGTAACTGCTTCCTTCAGGGGCTCCCAGCTGCTGTCCCTCACTGTAGCTGGCCATGTGCTCCTGAGTCCTCTCTTTATTAATGCAGCTACAGCAATTTCTTCATCTTCTGTCCTGCCAAGAGCAGTGTTACATGATATCCATGATAAACTCTTCTGTTAGCAATGTCTTTTATAAATTTTATGAATACATCAGTTGCAAATTGTTCAAATGCTACTTTGAGGGGCACAGAAGAGCCTTTAAGAGAATCTGCAGCTTTTACTGAAGCAAAACACCATCTGGAGTAAACTATATACTTGCCTACACAAGCCCACTCTGCTTGCTTCTATCTCCTTGTAAAACTTTGGAATCTCTATCATCACAGACATTTTTATTCCACCTACTATCTGTGGGACTATCTCACTTCACTTTAACTGCCTAGAAGTGAGGCATCTGGTCTAAGCTGGCAGGCTGAGCTCCCCTTCAGTTCAGTGGAGACAGGTCCTCTGGTTGGGGTAGGATGGAGAGGAATTTCTTTCTGGAAAGGTCTACCACTCTTGATCATAGAAGTAACCTGAGCATCTAGCTGAGATACTATACCTGCAGTAAAGGATCCCATACAGTATTGTTTTCCAAAGCATTTTTCAGTTAAGAACACTGATTCTTTTCCATGTGTAAGTGAAAGTGAGCATGACATTTACTTTTTAAAGAAAATGGTGGCAGAAAAATCTCCACTTAATAATATATGCTGAAATTTTTCATATGCTCCCATAGCCACCAGAGCAGTAGATTGTTTATCTAGGAGAAGAAATAATAGGATAAAAATATTCTAAAATCTCTTCCTCACAGTCTCAGCATCCTTTTCTGGCTCTGCAGGTCATTTATATTAGGACATCTCAGGCTAAGTAGTGGGATGTGGCATGTTCCCTGCTGATCACATGCACGGCTGTTCTGCAGTCACCAACAATAGGATTTCCACATGCCAGCCTTTGGTTTAAATCATTCTTTCCTTGATGAGGTAAAATATCCCATTATAAAACACCACTGCGAGTTTTCTGTGGCATCTGCTAGATTTGTTTTCCAGGTGTGGGCAGACTACATGGACTTCATCACAGCATTGTGAAGGGACAGATGGCACTCAGTAACACATAAAGGTTAGCAAGGGCTATGAGCCATGTGAATCGGACCAGATTATATTCCCCAGTGTGAAAATCTTAGATTTTCTTACCAAGGGCTAAAGAAAAAGCTAATTAGAAAATACTATCTTTAAAATATTTAAATTTCGAGGAGTAAAAATTCTATCTGTTAAAAGATCAAAGGGTTTCATTTTTTTCTCTCACTGCATATTAACTTTATTATGCTTATTAATTATATATGTGTTGTCATTTTCTTTTGATCCTGCTACATTTTTTCAAATTTCTTCTCTCCTTGTGAGGGAAATATGTTTCATTTCCCATACTCTTTCTGGGTGATCACTTGGTAAAAAAGTATTATCTCATATCACTCTTAGATGAGTACACTGCATTTTCGTCTCAGTCAGAAAGCAGTGAGAAATTACTCCCTGTTACACATTAGAGAAGAGTTGCATTTGCAGTATAATTCAGGGGACACCATTAATATAATCAATCAAGAAAGGAATTTTTAGTGAGATCCCTATCCATCACCCTGAAGGTGGTGAAAAAGAGACTCCATGCCCTACATCTCCAGCAGCTTTGCACCCTTGGCTCATAAGAGGAAAGTTGTCCCTCATGCAGTCCTCCAGCCCAGCACTCTTGCCAGGGTACTTAGGCTGGGGACTGGCATGAGAGTGAGTGGCTCCAGAGGAGAGAGGGATTCTGCTCGGAGTCAACCCAGAGCTGATCTCAGCCACCAACATCTGGATCAGAGCTGAGGACATCTGCTGGGGTCCACCCAAGCAGCACCATGATGCCAAAAGCACTCACTCTCTGTGCAGACTTCAGTAATGGGGAATTCCCCCGAATTTCAGCAGGAATGATTCATGCTTTGATGCTGCAGAAAGAGGGAGATAAGAAATGGAGAGCTGATTAATACCTTTACCTCTAAGCATTGTGTTGTATGCTGGAACACTGAGGGGTTTAAGGGAATTTGGTGACATAAAAAGGCAAACTGTGTAATAAGGTGCAGTGTAGATCTTTGCATATTCATATGCAGCCGCTGGCAAGCCTTAACAAAATTTTTTAGTCAACAAAAAAATTTCCAGAATATTACTTCATTCACGTTCATGAAAACATTAAAATACATATATATATATATATATATATATGCATGTGTATATGTTTGGTTGTGTTAGTTTTTCTGTCCTGTATGTGTTGCCTAGTCTGCTCATAAGATAGAAGACATGAAAAGAGGTGGTCTTATCCTTCAGGAAACGTTTACCAGTGAGGGAAAGAAAGAAAGAATGGCATGCTGGTTTTCTCATAATAAATCTTCTTTTCATTGCGTTTTCTAGCTCAAGTTCTGCAGGTCCAAAGCATTCTGACTCTCTCAACAACTAGAAACAGAAACAAACCCAGAAAAAGGATCAGTTCAAAATATATGTGCCAGAGAGACAACTTTGTTTCTTTGGTAATGTCTATTTAGATTCAAACATCTGAAACATAACTTTTTTCAACCATGAAAACAAAAAGAAAATGAGAAATTGAAGAAAGTATTTCCATCCATTACCACTGCTACGAAATAATTTGTTTTCCAAGTGAGATAATTTTGTAATTTTTTGGTCTGAGAAGAAGCTGTGACCACGGCCAATGCAATGCTGAGAGTTACAAAATAATCAATGATGTCAAACAACTAGTAATAGGAATTTCATAATTAACAGCAAGTTAATTTTATAAAATATTATTTTAATGTTTTTAGTCTTTAAATAAACATTTGGTAATGATAGGTTATTTAGAATAGGGACTATTAATTGATTTATTCATTTATTTATTTTACCTATTTTAATTTTAATTTATTTTATTATGGCTCTAATTTTTTGCCTTAAACCAGGAAATAAATTTCATCATTTAAATATTAACAATTTTTATTAAATATTCAATATTAGTGTTCCTCCTGTGATTTTTGCATCACTTTAAAAGCCTATTTTAAATAAATAAATACTCTCCATCTGCCTTTAAGACCAGCTTAACATTTTGACAGAAATCATAAAGATTTAATATTTATGTTATATAATCAGTTCTTAATGCCTAAAATTACTTTTGTAATTGTTAAACCAGTTCAACAGCTGGATTAGTGTAGGATACTTGAATTTAAAATATAAAAATGTCATGTTAATTATGTAGTAGCAGGCTGTACATGTAATGACAAAGACATAAAAGTGAAACATTTCAGATAGTTACTTGAAGCATCAGTACCTCGATCAAACTGCCTGCTATGCAGATATATCTTGCTGAACTGAAATATATGCACTTATAAGTGGTCATTTGTTTAAATTCAAAAAGACCTTTGAAGCAGTCCAGAAATGTAAAGGTTATCAGAGACTACTAGACTGTCCAGGCCATTCTAAGAAACCTCAGCTACTAATATTTTCCCTCAGACCTTTAAATTTAATCTGAGACACAGCTATTCTTCCAAACAGGCATCTAATCTTTATTTACAAACACTGAACAGCAGAGGACTTCCCCTGATTACCCTCACCAGTGAAATATCGTTATTTCTATAATTGTGGTGGTTTGTACAAAAAATATTCAGACCTTGTTAACATTAATTTTCCTGAAAGGGAAACTATGATCTTCATTGGCCCTATAACCAAGGATAAATCTCTAGTGCTAGTGAAGTAGTTTTTTTGCATGTAGTGAAAGCCATAGGATAGCATGTAAGAAGCTGAGCTGCTCAGCTCATACGGGTTGCAATTAATTATTAGGTGGAGCTACTGGCCATACTCCTTCTGCTCTGAGGGCTGGATATTACACAAATTCTGAAAGCTTCTGAAACATATTTCAAAGAGTTGTTTCTAAGGCCAGTTGTAATTCTGGACTGAAAAAAATAAGAGCACGATCAATATAAACTTTAAACAAAGAATAATCACTTTTAAATACTGATTTTTTTCAGATGTTCTCAATGTTTCCCTTTCACCACTGAATCTTTATGCATCAATTTTCTTTTTTAAAATTGGTACTACCTACCTGCCAGCTTTTAATTTACAGAATCACCCAAGATCCAAACATTATTATAATATTAAATACATTTAGCATTTTTTAAAATGAGAGGGTACAGACACATAGTTAGTTAATAGAGCTCAGATTTGCTTAAATTGTAACTACTGTACTTCAAATTAAGTCCCAAAGTACTAAGAATAAAAAGAAGACATTCTACTAAAGCTAACTGTATAAAATTATCAAGGGTCTGGGTTTGTCAGTATTAAAGTATTTAATAGATTCCCTAATAAACCTGAACTAAGGCTCACAAGAGTCTGGAAGAACATACGAAAATACTAGTCACTTCTATAAAACACAAAGCTTGTTCACGCCATAGGAAGGAAGAGGGGAAAAAAAAGAACCAACCTGATATTTAACCAGAAGCACAGCATACCTCCACAGAGACATCACTAACTGCAGGAGGAGGCTGCACATGCTGCACGGTTAAAAGCCAATTACTTGCTATGGTCTCTTTGAAGCAGTAATATTCCTTTTGGAATTAAAGTAATAAATGCTCTGGAACTTCTGCATAGGAAGAATGTATACACTAGAGACTTGATGTACTACAAGGACTCTTAACAATTTCCACCCATGAGCAATGATTTCTAAAATGACCTAATGGAACATACAGTGTCAGAGGTGATCCCTTTCAAACCTGCTTTTCCTGTGAAAACATGGTGATCTGAAATGTGAGCTGAGCAGCTGTGCTCTACCTTAATGGCAGGACCTGGCATGCTAAACAGAAAATTGCACTGTTTTGACTAGACAGGTAAAAAACCATTGCTATATTTATCTGTAGCTTCTCACTTTCTTGTATTTCTCAAACAAATAAAGACATAATCCCAAAATATTTATGAGAAGCCTGTACACTGTGAATTTTTTACCAGTATAGATTTGATATTTAAAGCATGTAAAGGCAATCTTTCAGAAATAATTCAGAATGAGATAATGGGTTGATATATTTTTTCCCTGGTTTCCAAGGAAATGAAGCTTTTACTGTCTCTCTTCCTATTAATTGTCCCCCAGTCCCCATAACTTCTAAAGCTGTCAGACAACTTCAACCACATTTGATAGGTACAGATGCCTCACATTTAGGAACATAAGAAATACTTTCACAGCAATTGCTCATCTACCCAGTGAGATACTGTGCTGATTAGTGGTAGTAGAGGAGGCTGTTTGGGAAGAGATCATGAACCCCCCTTTCCCAAAATCCACTATTACTGCAAGAATGTTAGAGGGCTCATTTCTGCCTGCACCTTTTAGCAATTAAGAAATAATTTCTCATGCACCTCGTAAAACCAGCAGGAAGACAGAGAAACATGCCCTCTCTAATATGTTTCTATGTAATTAAATTTGATCAGACCATCCTGACAGCAGTCAACTGATCAATGTATGTGCACTGGTAGCTAACTGGAATATTTATGTTTCATAGTAGGTCAAAGCAGTGTCTCTGTCAAGTTGACAGGGCAGTGAAGGACAGCTGAAAGAAGCACTACTAGTGGACAAAAGCCATAGCAAAGCACTATCATGCTGGGCATAACTTGCTATGTTTGTTTGTTTATGCCTCCTACGTTACTCTTCTAAAACATATATTGTGTTTTTGCTTTGGTTCATATATTCAGAGTATGAGTTATTTTTCACCACTAGAAGAAACTGATGATAAAACTTGGAAATTTTTGGAAGCAACTTTTTTTTTGTCTGTACAAGCTGACTGTTTCTGTGGATACATCAAGGTAACAGCCTCTCTTCTCACAATCCTAAACCTCTTCTTCCACATATAGGAGAAAGGAGCTCTCTTCCTTCAGCTCTTATCATGACAACTTAATTGATCCATTTTCTATTTTTTAAAAATTTTACTAAATAAAGAAAAAAAAAAAAAAAGCAGCTGTTGTGCCTGCAGTTGCAACCATTGCCTATCAGTCACTCCTAAACAACTTCATATATTGTTGAGCAAATTCAATAGTTTACCTGTTCTAATTACTTCTGTTAGTTCTCACGAGTGAAAAAACTGTTTCCTTCAAGCCCTGTCTTTTGCTCAAAAAAAGCCCTGTTTGTAGATGCCTACTTTCTCCAGGGTAAAAACATCACTGAAAGGTTTTGTTCATTTGCCTCATCTTCTAACAGAGCCAAGCAGAACATCCAAAATAAGTGCAAAAAATACCTCTTAAACAAGGTAAGGATAGATTCAGAAGCCAATCCAGTTTTCAGTAGGTAATCCCCACCTATCAACATTAAAACCAAAAGCTATCAAAAGCCAGAGCACAGTGCAACATAGTCTCTTTTTTAAGCCTTCTAAGCCAACTGCCTGAATACTTACCCTCATAAAGCACCAAGAAAATAAAACCGAAGGAATATTAAAAGCAGTTAGCATGTATAACTTAGTTGAGAGTTTACTCAAAGGATAGGGTAGATAAGAACAGTCTTGAAACTTGGACAATAAAAGAAAAATTTGTGAATAAGGAAGGTAGAAAGCTAAGGAAGACAAATTGTATTGGTAGAATCCCCTTTTGGAAGTCATACTAAAATTGTGTCTTTCTGAAGAAAAAACCTTGAGGCTTCAGACATGTGAGTGAAACTGCAGAAAACATAGAAACCTAGACGTCAGAGAACACTCTCACAAGGCTAAGGAGATACTGTGGATGAATGTGCTTCAACTTCTCTCATCAGTGATTTTCTATGTCTACTTTTACATATGTATTATCAGATGGGTTTTTTAAGATATGTCTTACAAAAATCTTGTACTCACACAATAAGAGAGAAAACAACATCAGTTTCAAAAGTACATCCATTTTGAATTAAATCCATCTTTTCATTGGTCAAGATGAAGAGAGACTTATGATCTGAATTGCAAATATCAGAGTCATCAGCTGAAGTGACCCATGTCAGCTGCCCTGCAGATGATGAGGGTGGACGCAGTAGCTGCTGCACTTGGACAGATGTGGTACTTTTGAATGTAAACCAAGTCTTTTTCACAGACAGGCGTCTAATAGCTGATCTCACTCCCCAACTGCCCTATGCCACCCTTTCTGCACAGTCAGATGCTCCCTTGTGTCATCAGTTTTCCTTTTATATCCACTGCTAGACAGCAGAGGTCCAGGAAAGGGGGAGAGCTACAAAACCATTCACCATAGCTTATGCCGACAGCTGTGATAACTCAGACCTCAGACAGAAATAGCTTAAATCTTTCAGCCAAGAACAGTGTTTCTGCTTGTTTTCCAACAGTTTAAAAATATTGGTTGTATACATGTGACTGTATGCAGGCAAGATCAGTGTTCTCACCGATTTATTAATTAAATACCACTTATTTATGTAAATAAGAAAGTACAGGATTTGTGAGCTGCTATATCTGCCATTTTAAAATATCACCTAAAATTTGGTACTTGAATTCCTCCCCAAGGATGAAGCTGAGTCCCCTGGTGTTTTTGATGAACACACAGCCTAATCGATTAAGAGAACATTTTCCTGTTTCCTGCCAAGAACATATTTTTTTTTTCCTTGAATGGAATGCACCAATTACCAGGTCAAGGCAAGAATCACATTGATTGAACTTCTGAATCTATACGACATTAAGCCAATGCAGTATTTTTTATCTACAGTGACCCTCAAAGTTGCTCAGAAATGCACACTGACCAGGTGGAAGTGATGTAGGAGTTCTGGAGCATTTCTCACTATTATCTATGGGAATTGGTACCGTGTACTCTAGAAAAAAAGTACCCTCACCGACCTTTTTTTTTTTAGGTGCAGTTTTGGTGACTGATTATGAGCTTTGAGGTCCACAAAAAATTAAGGATCACTGATTCAAGTGATTACTTCCCTATGGATAGGCTTTATGAGAGGTGATGTGTGGAGGCACTGAAACTGCCATTATCTTGCTCTTAATGCTACTATATTTTTTGCACCACCACAGCACCAGAACGTCTCGGCCAAAGGTTACAATGGTCTTAAGAGACTGGAAAATGCCTGTGCGTTATTTAATGGACAGGGGAGGACACTGTCCACCTGGGCAGAAGCATATCTTTCCCCTGTCCACAGCAGTAGAAATAGGAATGATTCCCAGCCTTAGACTTTGAAAGAGATCCCTAAGGGTATGAGAAAATTGGCATCTGTAAGGAAAATGAGGGGCTATGATTTTATCCAAGGCTTTTTATCAGGTCTGTGGAAAGTTCTGTTTGTACCACAGTCAAAACATATGTGGAAAAATACAGTTGTATTTTGACATCGCAGGCAGCTAGGTAGATAGTTGGGTAGTTATGCATCATCTGTAAATATATGTCTTCCATCCATCAAGTAACAATACAAGCAAAGTGTCACTGAAAACATACACATTGTATTAATGCAATCTCTGATGAAAAAATGTTTCTCTGTCACAAAATTTGCCATAATAAATGGGAACTCTGTGCAGGCTTTAATTTAATATATGATTTAATGCAAGGCTTTTTACATTGTAGATAGTAAAAACAGTTTTTCAGTGATTTTTTACTGATCATTTATTTAATTTTGTAAGCCCTAATAATATGTGCTTCCTCTTTCAAAAAGACTGAGACAGCATTGCTGTAGCTGGCATGGCACCAAACGAGCCTCTTTGTGCTCTTCAATGGCACATGTGGTCTCAGCAGAGGTTCAGTTATCTTGACAGGCTGAGAAAGTTGGGACTGTTCAGCCTGGAGAAGAGAAGGCTGCGTGGAGACCTCATAGCAGCCTTCCAGTATCTGAAGGGGGCTTATACCCCTTATAGGGATGCTGGGGAGGGATTCTTCATTGGGAACTGTGGTGATAGGACAAGGGGTAATGGGTTAAAACTGAAAGAGGGGAAGTTTAGATTAGATATAAGGAAGAAGTTCTTCACTGTAAGGGTTGTGAGGTACTGGAATGGGTTGCCCAGGGAAGTTGTAAATGCTCCATCTCTGGTGGTGCTCAAGGCCAGGTTGGACATAACCTTGGGTGACATTGTTTAGTGTGAGGTGTCCCTGCCCACGGCAGGGGGGTTGGAACTATGCGATCTTAAGTTCCTTTCCAACCCTAACTATTCTATTATTCTATGATTCGATGACTCTATGACTTCCCTTGAGAAAACATGAAAAGGGGCAAAGAGGGTCCTTTGGAAAAGAGGCTCACATTCTGGGTGGGACAGATAAAATGGGAAGGCAAGCTTTCACTGCAAGCAAAGTCTCAGATTCTCTCACCGCTGTGCTAAAGAGTGGACACTCCGTTCCTGCCTCTGTAGCTGTATCTTAATGTGTTAAAAGAATCACCATGCTTTGAGAGGTAGTCATGAGCTGCATGTTAATAAGACACAAAATGCTTCTTTGGTTGTATACAAACAAATATAGTCCAGGAGTTTTGGCATATTTCTTCTGCTTTTGCTGAGTTCCCTGCATTATAGGAAAGCACTAAGTATCTACTGATATATTATAGGACCAGTACATCCCTCATCAAACTTACATCAGGAATGATGAAAGAAATAAATTAATTTCAAAAAATATTCTGTATTTGTGATTAGACCATGACCTGGCCAGTGACAGCATCTTATGGCTGACAGTCAAAATGCTAGAACTTCAGCATCTCTATAGCTAAAAATCTTGGAATAATACCTAAAGATCAACAAGAAAACACAACACTGCAGTAGTAGCAACAGAGTTCAGTTTTATCAGAAGCATCAAGCATTCACCTTGTAAAACTCCCCTTGGGTTAGAATGTCTTCTATTGTGCAACAAATATTTTGGTGAGTTAGCTGCTAAAAGGCTCCCTATAAAGTTAAAGTTTAGGATTGGAGTGGGTATTTAATGATGTAGAGTTGCACTTGAACATCTTCTGCAGTTTAAGCCAGAGAATTGCAATGGGTTTTCTGCAGATTTCCAGATACTCTGGAGTTGGGGAGAGAAAAAGTGTATTTTAAGTTTTGTTGATCTTCTTATTTATGTATTTTAAATATTTTAAGAAATAAACATTTTTGTAGTTAAATGTAGTGCTTCTTTACTTATACCCACTGAATTTGCTCTTGGGAAGACAGGAAGTTTTATTAGTATCCACTGAATTTTCCCTGGGACAAAACTGTAGTGAGCTACATACTCTGCATCTATCTTTGAAATTACCTTTGCTGTAGCAATGGCTAAATTTCCAACACTCAATTCAGAGAGGTTTTTGGGGCCATTTATGCAGTCTAAGAGGAGAGAACTCCAGCTGAATGAACAAGTGAGCACTCATTGAAGAAAGAAATGAGCTGGCATGTTAAATAAAGCAGTTCTCTTAATACAGCCCTGGTGACATTTGGACAATACACACAGTGACACATGATGCTGATGACTCCTACTCCTATACTCTTTGAACTCTTGCAGAGAAGTTATTCCTTGCACTAGGCTGATATATTTGAATCTCCCCTATCTTAAGGCCAGTGCTTTCTATTTGCCCTTAGGAAACATAATTTTGATGGTTTTAATGTATTTTCCAGTTTATATTATTTGGATTCTGACTCTGCCCTTCAAAAATTTACAAACCTTTTAGGCTGGTGTCTTACAATCATTATGCATATCTCTGAGTAAGTAATTTCTTGAAGTAGTGAGCAGGGGTTGTCCTAGGACATATTCTTCCTGAAGATCTTCCTGAAGAACCAAAGACTACCCAGGAAAATAACCCGTTGATAACTATACATTCAATCACTGATCAATGAGAAGTAGCAGGAAGAATGAGAGCAATGATCCAACAGCAGCTACAGAAGGCAATAGATGGAGCAGTAACAGGCTACAGAAGGCTATAGGGATAAACAGCTTTTATTTAACAGTGGGAAGCACATGTGAGGAAGGACTTACTGCCTGGGGGCCTGTATTTTTATTTCTTTCTTGAGTGTCATACAAAGAAAATTATCTTCTCAGCAACAAAGTGAAGCAAGTTCAGAACAAGTAAAGAATGTACAACAGTCAAGTCAAGAGGGCAAAATATAGTTTCATGAAATGTCTGAAGTATTTAGAAAGAAAAATTCCAGATGCTTGATATACTAGACAAGAAAAAACTGTAAGATTTACTCACTGCCTAGATGTGAAATAATACCTCGGATGAAGCAGCCAGCACTCTACATGTGTCTGCTATAAGCTCTTTATTAAAGATACCCAACCTAATTCCAGACAAATGTTCAGTCATCACACTGTCATTCAGAGATAGCGGCTTGCATGGTGCATTATATAGCTGTGGATTTTTTTTCTCACCCACTTGAAGAGTTGTTTGGTTACCTGAATATATTTAGCTACCTAAATGAGTTGCCTCTGCAACATTTTTTATCATGCAGAATAGACTTGCACTGAACAACACTACATTTGCCTAACACTTACTTGCTTTGAAATGCAGACAAATGCAATTATTTTTAAATATTCAGAATTCCTGCTGAAGACACAGAAGTAGAAAAACAAAAAAAGGTCTTCAAATTTCAGGATTACCTTAAGAAGAAAACAAATGCCATCTGTGATTCTATTCCCTTCATATGTTTATTAACACTAAAAACACCTCTCTCACATAGACGGGTTATCTCATATTGCCATGGCTTCGTCTTTGATATCTCACCATTGTTGTTAAAAGAAAGGCTTTACGAAATACAGTGACTGGTACGGTGGATAGGCTATGAATTAAGTCAAAATTCATAGAATTGTAGAGTCGCGTAACTGGTCTCAAAGGGACCTTAAAATAATTTAGTTCCAACCTCCTTGCAATAGGCACGGATACATTCCAGTAGAGCAGGTTGCTCAAAGCCCCATCCAACCTGGCCTTGAACACTTCCAATGATGGGTCATACACAGCTTCTCTGTTCCACTGTCTCACCACCCACATAGTGGAGAATTTATTCCTAATATCTAATCTAAATCTATCCTCTTCCATCTTAAAGCTCTTCCTCCTTGTCCTATCACTACACGCCATTGCAAAAAGTCCCTCTCCAGATTTCTCGTAGGCCCCCTTTGGGTAGGTACTGGAAGGCTCAGCTTCCATACAGCTGAAGTATTTTTAACTGTCTGAGCAGACACATTTATATGTTAAATCATTCATGGTTACTATGGGCTAAATCCAGTTCAACTTTATTGAAGTTTTTCATTTATGATGCTGTAACACAACATGAAGTATGACCACTGCACTGGTAAAATCAAACAGTTCATCTGAAAAAAGTTTGCTGAGTATTGCATGGGAAACATTTCAAAATCAATACCCTTTGTAACAGTACTGCCACTTAACAAATCATACCCAGCCCTCACACACACAAAACAGCTTCAAATAGGCTAATATGCGACTTTTATGGCAGAAAATATGTAATACAAAGGAACTGCAGAAAGATAGGAGATGTTGGTAAGTTTAAATGTGAATATCATTCCATTGCTACCGTCTTTCTACAAAGTCTTTCAAGGTTATTTGGACTCAAAGGTCTGAGACTACAATATCTTGATTTGAAATTTGTTAAAAAGCATTGAGTCTCAAGTACTGTTTCTTTAGCCTTTTCCTACTATTTTTGCTTTAGATCACAAATCTAATGGAATTTATTGAGAAACTAGGTAATGGTACAGCATGGCACACTCACAGAGCGTATGAATATGTAAGCACAGGGACTTACATCTGATCAATAGGATACTTAAAATCAGCAATAAACAGATGTAAGGTTTAGGGATTGAGCATAATTTTTCAAGTCTCACTTGCATAACGGCTAAGCTTAAAGCTGCATGCCAGCTTTATAACTGTGCTGGATATTCCCTCTAGTGTATACACAATATATGCTAACTGCACTTAGTAGTATTTAAAATGGTTTAGATTGTGAAAGATCAGAGAACTGGGAAACACAGCTTGGAAACAGTAAGTGGTTCACTGCGTATTTCCAGCTCCCCCTCAAGAAAGTGTCCCTCTGCCTGGGTGGCAGCCCCTCTGCTGTGCATCTGAGAGTGAAAGAGACAGGAGGGCTATTGCAAAAGGTGGAGAGAACTCTAACCTCTTCTCCCATGAGCCTATTCTTAAAGGAAAAAGAGAGAGAGAGAGGAAAGAGAAAGCATCTAGCAAAACAGCTTAACTAATTGCCTCATAGAGGCAGCCAGCAAAGAAGGAAGGGGACACCAGAGAAGGAAGCAGAAGCAGCAGCCAGGACCATAACTGATGCTGAGGCTGAAGGACTCAGCAAAGGAAGTAGACGGAGTTCAAGAGTACGAAAAGATGCAATTGCATGCTGGTAAGATAAGTAAATGCAGTGATGATGATTGATCTTCATGCACATTTTGCAGGCTACTTTGAACACTGACTTAGCTACTTTAAGCGTACACCCAGCCTCCCTATCTTCTGTTCTTCCCTCTTGCTTTCAGAATATTCACCATAGAGTAGTAAATAGGTACTCCCATTAGGAACTGTGGGAAATAGATCTCTTCCTTGTGATTGCTACCAAGGTAACTGAACACCCTCTTCAAAAGCTGTGTGACTTTAAGTTTCATATTCAGTCTCTTCAGCTTTTCCTCTGGCTCCTGTGCAATGTTCCACTTAATTTGATTTCCTTAGTGATTTGTATTGATGTTACATATTACATCAGGAATATTTATCAAGCAGTCATCATAGTCATGGTTAAATGCTGGTAGTCCTCAGCACATTATCAAAGAAGTGAAACAGCTGCTTTTTATTCAGGTGTCCCAATAATATGATCAGTTGAATTACACCCTGAGTTAGTGAAATTACATGTCTGTCAATAAATAGATAGTCTGTCTCTGCATGTTCAAGGCCAGGTTGGACAGAGCCTCTGGTGGCATGGTTTAGTGGGAGGTGTCCCTGCCCATGGCAGGCTTATTGGAACTAGATGATCTTAAGGTCCTTTCCAACCCTAACTATTCTATGATTCTATGATTCTATGCATTCAGAAGAGAGCCATTTTTTTTTGCTGGTAAATGGGGCAGCATGAAGTAGAGCCACTTAGTAGGATAAGTCAAATCTCTAAATGCGTACCCGAACTACAGCTCCTAATGGATCCCTAAATGCTTGGGACTTGGGAAGACACTGGATTTTTTTATATTTCTATTGCCAGAGGACATTAGATTCTATATCATTCTTAATGCAATGAAAGCAAAGTTAGATTGGGAGATGGACTTCACTCAAATGATTCTGAAAACTGAGGAGACTACTGAGGTATTTTGCTGTCTGTTGTCTGATGCCTTACACTGACAGGCTGCACTTAGATTTTTGTTACTAGTGTTTCTGTAGGTGGCATACAGTACAAATAAAATTATCCTCAATTAACCCACTTAAGAATTTATCTATCTTGAGACTTTCTGTATTATTCGAAAATTGCCTGAATACATAATACATATATACTAAGATGTAGTGCTGTACATAATTTCAATATTTCACAAAGTACATGCAAGTTGATGTTTAATTTAGTTTCTGCTTGTCACACAAAGTAAAAATGCATTTTTTTTATTTATAGATTTTCTGCTAAGCAGGTAAATCAGATTAAATTGGTCATTTATTTTTAAAGCAAATCTAGCGCTCCTTCTGTCCCTGTTTATTCTTTATTTACATATACAGATATAATTATGCATATGTGTGTGGATGAAACTGTAACTGCATTTTCCTGCAATTGTGAGCTTTAAAATTTGCAATGTATATTTTGCCTCTGTGATGTCAATTCAGGGACATTTTATGTTTTTAGTAAATATTGCCCTGAGGTTTTGAAAATATACTTCTTCTTTAAACCTAGACAGAACAGATGGAAACTTCATTGCTTAAACAAATGGCTACAATTTCCTTCAGGGCACAAAACAGTATCATGCACTTGACTGAGAGCTTAGGATGCTTCCAGAAGCTTTTAATCTTTCTTTTCTCGCAAGAGGATTGAATTCACAAATTTTGTTCAAGAAACAATTCACAAAAATCCCTTTGTCTCTTTTTTTTTTCAATGTGTTTTGGTTTGGGGTTTTGGTTTCCTTTTCTGTTTTGAAGCAAAGCACAGTCATTCCTGATTCTAATGACCCTTTGGACTAAATTGGTATGAGAGAATTTTGCATGACAATACATTTTTGTGTTATCTGCTGAAATTTTAGTAGAGGCTAACTAAACTATTTCAACAGACTTCACATTACAGTTACCAAATCTTGCAATTTTATCTGACAAGAAAGCTCTGCGAAAAAACTGATGTAAAATGCCAAAAAAAAATGTTACATCTCTGTAGCATTTTTCATCCTTGAAAGGATGCATAGAATTTGGCTATCCTAAACCAGGCAGAAGCAGGGCTATTATTTTCCCATAATGTACATTAACGTAAATTGCAACACCTCCTCTGAGTCAGGATCTTTATTGATCTCAGTTCAGAACATGCTTGTATCTTTGCATGCAAGGGAGAATAATCCTGGTGCTTTTACAGCTGTTTTAATTTAAACTCCACTGATAAAACACATCTATAATAAGGTCTGTTGGAAGAGTTCCCAGCCCTGACAGTTATCTATAAATTAATGGGAGTCATATATTTGTGCTTGTTTGGAAAATACGTAGACTAGCCTAAAGCAGATAACAGAAGTCACATCTGCTGGAGGATGCTTGCAGAATGTGTAGACAAAGGTAAGCCTTTGTCATGAGTTCCTTATTCTAGTGACACAGTCATGGTGCTACTAACACAGGCTAGAATAAGATGTAGAGTTTAGTTAGAAAAATTAATGTGTTTCTGGGAAACAACCTTAATGAGACTAGTTATCTATGACTCAGTCTCTAAGTTCCTGTTTCTAGCACTGTAAATATTAACTTCTTTTTGGCAAAGACGCAGCCTTGCATTCCATGCACCCACAAAACATCCATTAAAGGTCTGCATGACTCATTCTCTTGGCATTGCTTTATCCTAGAATCATAGAATAGTTAGGGTTGGAAAGGACTTTAAGATCATCTAGTTCCAACAAGCTTGCCATGGGCATGGACACCTCTCACTAAACCATGCCACCCAAGGCTCTGTCCAACCTGGCTTTGAACACCACCAGGAATGGAGCACGTGCAAGTAACATAAACGTAGATGAGTATCATTCAAATAGAACAGATTGCCATGGTAAGGCTAAAACTTATGCATCAAAGGCCTTTTTCCTCCATTTTCAAAGGTGGGGAAGGCATTACAGCAGCTAGATATACCACCTGTGCTCGGAATCTGCTTGCTTCTTAGAATCAACAAAGACAAGACAAGCACGCAATGACTCAGTTGTGCTTGTAAACCAGGATATCTGTGCAATGCAAAACCAGAGCAAGATGTCTCTACCTGCAGGTGTTTACATATCTGGACAGAAGACAAAAGGAAGGCACCAAATAAAAATGGAGTACAAAGTAACAGTGGGACAGTGTGCAGTGTGCATGGTGAGGCTTAAAGCACGACAACTCATAGCATGGTTGCAATGTAGTTAAAGTCAAAGATATGGGTTTTGTGAGCACCTCTACAGGGTTTGAAGAAGGACTGGAAGAAGGACAATCATAAAATCATGATAGAATGTTTTGGGTTGGAAGGGACCTTAAGGATGATCTAGTTCCAACCCCCCTGCCATGGATAGGGAAACCTTCCACTAGACCAGGTTGCTCAATGCCTCGTCCAACCTGGCCTTCAACACTTCCAATGATGGGCTATCCATAGCTTCTCTGGGCAACCTGTGCCAGTGTATCACCAACACCAGTGAAGAATTTCTTCCTAATATCTAATCTAAATCTACCCTCATCCGGTTTAAAGCATTTCCCCCTTGCACTATCACTGCACTATCAACAGATAAATTTAATTATTTTTTTTCTGTAACTCATGGAGGACGTCTTTCTACTCCTGTTTTTTCCAATAGCTCACTGGATAATTTGAAGGACAATAATTCTGTGCATTTGGCCTCAATTTCCCTTAGCCTATACAAAGAGAGTAATAGTACTGACTTCACTTTCAGAACATTTTGAGAATAGATGAAAAGCACTATGCAAGATGTAGGCTCATCATTAGCATCTTCTCCCACACATCACAATTGCATCTACACATAAGGGGAATGTCAGAGAAGATGAGTTTGTTTCTCATCTATTTAAAAATCTCAAAATGCAGTACAGAGAGGAGAGCTGGTTTTACAGTTTTGCCACCAAAAAAAAAAAAAAAAAAAAGAAAGAAAAAATAAAAACAAACAAACAAACAAACTTATTCTGGCTCGTGCACTTATTTCCTGAAATGTAGCCAGTCCTCACCAAAGGATCTGGTTTACCGAGTCCAGTGGTCAATGCTCTAGTGAAAACTTCACTTAAATCCTGAAATGCTGGCATTTTTTCTTTGTCATTCACCCCAATTTCTCATCACCTGAAGATGATGTATCTCTACTGCATGGAAGCGTACTCACAGCTTTATCCTCCTTTCACCTAAGCTAACACCTACAAACACTTCCTACTTAAAAGCAACAGCAACAGTGATTCCTAGGGCAATTTTGGCTGTTCTCTTTGTATTCAGATATGTGTTGCTGGGAGGCCTTCATTAGAAAGAGGCCAGTGATGCCTGCTTTTTGATTGCCAACTGGGATAAGAATCCCTTCATTCTTTATGAAATGTTAAAGGGTTAATTTTGGACCCTTCTTCAAGTGCAAGGTCCTACACCTGGGTTGAGGCAATCCCAGGCACAGCTACAGGTTGGGCAGAGAAGAGATTCAGAGCAGCCTTGCGCAGAAGGACTTTGGGGTGTTGGTCAATGGAAAATGAACATGAGCTGGCAGTGTGTGATCGCAGCCCAGAAAGCCAACCGTGTCCTGGGCTGTATCAAAAGAAGTGTGACCAGCAGGGCGAGGAAGGTGATCCTGCCCCTCTACTCTTCTCTCATGCGACCTCACTTGGAGTACTGCGTGCAGTTCTGGTGTCCTACAACATAAAAAGGACATGGGACTGTTGGAACAAGTCCAGAGGAGGGCCCTGAGGATGATCAGGGGACTGGAGCACCTTCTGCATGAAGATAGTCTGAGAAAGTTGGGGCTGTTCAGCCTGGAGAAGAGAAGGCTGTGTGGAGACCTCATAGCAGCCTTCCAATATCTGAA
>JANRGW010014945.1:0-21037 GCA_024733675.1 Psilopsiagon aymara | reverse complement strand
CCTCATAGCAGCCTTCCAATATCTGAAGGGGGCCTATAGGGATGCTGGGGAGGGACTCTTCATTAGGGACTGTGGTGGTAGAACAAGGGGTAATCGGTTCAGACTTAAACAGGGGAAGTTTAGATTGGATATGAGGAAGAAATTCTTTACTGTAAGGATGGTGAGTCACTGGAACAGGCTGCCAAGGGAAGTTGTGAACACTCCATCGCTGGCGATGTTCAAGGCCGGGTTGGACATAGCCTTGGATGGCATGGTTTAGTGTGAGGTGCTCCTGCCCATGGCAGGGTGGTTGGAACATGATGATCTTAAGTTCCTTTCCAACCCTAACTATTCTATGGTTGTATGATTCTCTTCCACTGTGGCATACAAAAGGATGGAAGCACAATTCACTGGAGCACAGAATGGAGGTAAGTTTGGGACTCTCTTTAGGAAAACCATCACAATTTTGGGAGCAGCAGCTGTGTAGTAGTCTTCCAGTGTTCATCATGTTATTAAATACTAATCAGTGGGTTTTGTTTATAGGATTAGAAATTATGAATATAATATTTTCCACTTTATGTTGTAATTGTAAAATCCCCTGCATCACTCATCAGCCAGCACAGGACTTAAGTTCATCAAAGAAGGATGTAAATAATGACAATTAGTCTGTCCAATGTTACTTAACAGTAGCATGAACTACTCCATGGAGCCAGAAGTAATCACCACTAAGAGTATTATATGGCTGCTAAGAAAAACTGATTTATAAACCCAGCTGTCAGGCTGCAATCTAATGATGGCTGCATCATGCTGTGGAATGCTGTAGTAATTTTGGAAATTATACCACTGAATATTCTGGAAGAGTGCCTGCTATTATCAGTAGCTACATCTACACTCCAATCCCGGTCACCCTCAAGAGCTGCCCCCAGCATTGGCTGATGCTCTTCATTTCTGCTTCACACATGCACTCCAAATGAAATGTCCTTGGGGATGTCAGCTCTTCTGCAAGATTCCGCCTGCTACCATTTTGCTGCAAAGGAACTGTATCTGCCACAGACTTTCTGATAACAATTACTTTCATTCATGCAGATCTATGAGAAAAGGAACATTTTGGCATCCCAAACTTGGCATCACAATAACCACACTAGCCTCTCTCCAGGCTGTTCAAACCAGTTTTGGATCCTTAAGTAGAAATGTCACTCTGTCCCTGGTCTGCCATAGGAGGAAATCCTTCCTCTAAATAAAGACTGTCATTCAAAGTCCAGCAGAGGTTGAATAGTTTAACTTGAAAATAGGCCGTGTTACACCATTAGCTGAGATAACAATACCCTTGGATGTTACTCCTCTGCCCTTGCCTGCTCTCACTGGTTTTATCTCTCATCTTTCCCTCCAGGACCTCTTCTCCCCACAACTCCCTTTGCTGACAATAGTCTGAAGATGCAGCCACTTCTGTGCTCGGTGACAGTTTCGGTTCTTTAGCCAACTGACTAGCCCCATGTATTCCCTGTCACCTCCTGTTGTCATTGGCAGCAGCCCTTCTTTGGCATCACATCATCTTTGCCTTTTTACCTTCTTCACCTCTTTTGGCACACTTCCAGATCAGAATGCGTTTTCTTTGGAGAGAGCCTATAGATCTGCCATCAGATGTGTGTCTGTGTGTCTACCAGGCAGAGCCTTCCCAGCCAGAACACTCTGAGCACATGCATATATACTGCTCTGGAGGCCAGTAGGGGTTAGAGCTAGCTCTTGGCACAGCTACACAGAGACATGCTGTCTTGTGCACCTTGTCTATTGACAAAGACCAAGGTCTTATAGCTGAGCCTGGGCTAGAAAAGGTCTTTTGCACAGCAGCAGTCTCCCATCAGCTTTGAGGCAGAGGAACCACTCTCAAACAGCAATCTGCTGGCTGTCTTAGGCCATCTGTGCTTCCGTTTGACCCAATTTTCACAGTAAGTAGCATCCTGACAGTGTGTGGCTTGGCCTCCTGGTAAGAATAGGTCACACATAGCTATTGACACAGTCGTAGTCTCCCTGTAGAGGATCTTCAGAAGATGGGTGTTCAAATAGGGTTTGTTGGCCATAAGGGGCATTTAGGCACTTTTAAAAGTATGATTTTAATCTTGTAGTCTCATCAAGGTGTAAATCTGAATCATTTTTACAGTCAAGGAAGCACAGGCTACATCCAGTATAGAACATCCTTCCAGAGTGGTCAGGTCTGCAGCGGCAGAGCTAGAAGCTTTCTTACCTGCTGGGAGTCTGTATATGACAGTACATGAATGGTGGAAAACCTGCAGCTTCTGAAGAGTCACTAAATACAATTTGACATCGTATCCTGGTTAGGTGAAATGCAAAATCCATGCACATCTGTCTGGGAGCTCCTTGTCAGGAAGCCAGGCCAAGCATACTCAGGGTGAAAATGACAGCTGAGCTTTGTTTTGGAGTTTGGAGGGTACTCCCTGTGGCCAACCAGCATGAGCAGTTGGCAAACTTGAGATTGGTCCTACAAAATAATAAGAATGCCTTCATTTTGAATGTGGTATTACAAAGAAATAATGAAGGACTAGAGTGCCATTTTTAAACTAAAAATAGGTAAGCATAGATCTCTTAGCTTATGGAGAGAGAATATACAAGAAAGACAATGCAGTCATTGCAATGTGACTCATCTGTGGTAATAAGGAAAAGAATAACATACTCTTCAGACAATCCATCCTAACTGCTGTTATTCCCAAACAAAAGTGGTTTTAGGTTTAATTCGGGAACAAGGAAGTTTCTTGCTTTCTGCTGTATCATCACAAAGAGATTTTGGGTGTTTTTGAGATCTTCAGACTGAACGGACAATATGATCTCTCACTGTGGCTGTGTTGTAAACATGTTATTGTCTATTTAACCTAAGTACCTCTTGATTCTTTCTTTGGTTGTTTCTGGTTTAATAGTACCTTTTGCTCCAGTTCAAATCCTTTTTTTCTCCATTGGAATATCTGTCTTTGCTGGAGTCCGTGCAGCCCAAAACAGCAGCATATGGTAAACAGGCAGGAAGTCAGGAGACCTCATTTACATTCCTACTTCTGCCAATAACACCTCTATGTCCCAAAACACCAGCTTCCAAATTCCCCTCCACCTTCAGTCTTTAATGGACATTTAATGGCAATGTTAGAGGTAGTACTTCTTCTCTCTAGTATTTGCAAGTATTTTACATACTGCTAACGTAATACAATTTGGAATAGGGTTAAAGGTTTCCTGCCCTCAGCATTCTCTTTTTTTCCATGTCAATCAAGAGACATTACATACATTCAAATCCCACAGTTTTCTATTTCTTTTATCAGGGTATTAGTTGTATATACCTACTAAAGTTACCTATCTTTTATCAATTGCTCCCTCATGTGGGGATCTGCGAATATTATGAACAGTTAATGTAAACTTTTTTTTACATAATGCAGACAAAATCACGAGTCTGATGGCTGAGGATCCATTTTGCACACAAATACGCGCATAACTGGGTCTCATGTTCATTCCCCTCAAGTAAGCCACCCTGTTTCACAGCAGAAGAAATGCTTTGCAGCATTTGCCTGTCCAGTAAGTCAGCAAACCAAGCACCAGTGGAGTGCTAATGTCACCACGTACTCTATTTGCTGCTGTGTTCATAAAAGGATGTTTCCTGTAGATGTGGCACCAAATTGTGGGTCCTGCAGTGAAAGTTCCTGGCCTTGTCATTCTCATCATGTACACATATCTGAACAATAAGCTATGACTTTTTGCATTCCAGACTTGTCATCTCAGTATGTATGAGAGAGCTTGTCAGATTTCAAAGAAAAAGAAAATGCCATAACTGTAATGCTGTAAGCTATAGCAGTGTGCCTCATGAGTAGGCAGGGTGAACTAGATAGCTGGAAGGGTCCAGGAGACCACTATAATTTTGTCTATTTCTGTTCAGCATTGCTCTGTGCTCATCGTTCCTCCCTAGGTCACCTCTGTTTGCTAACACAGACCAACCCTGCATCATAACTCTGTTATTCTAAGCAAGCAAAGATGGGCTAATCTGGCCAATGCTCCTGTCTCAGGAGGTTTATTACTTCCTCCTCTGCAGCCATAAGACCCTAACTTCAAAAGATTTGGCTTTAGTCTCACCTAATTGATCAAAATATCAGGCACATACCTTCTTTGAATCAAAATAAGTGATATGAGTGATTTAAACTGTACCAGGGAAATTCAATTGACATGCTTACCTTTTTACCCTTTCAAAATATTTCTATATTTAGATTTTTTTTTTTTTTTTCATCACTAGGTATCCTTAAATTTGTAGATTTAGTCCCTTTGGGATTTTACTTTTCCATAAGTGATATTTATTTACAGAAGATTTGGCAGAAATTAACTAGGAACTTTTCTGTACAGCTTCATCCCATTGCATGCAATAGCAGCTTTAATAAAGCAAGTCTGGTGAGAGATCAGATAAAAAAACCTTAAGTATTGAGGTGAATTCCCATGAGTATAGAAATCATACAAAATTTTGGCTTATAGTCAAGTTTACTGAGGACAAACTGTCCTATAACAAGAATATATTGGGTAGGGCAGTATTTTTATACATCTCTGTTTCTTGTAAACACTGGCATACAATCAGTAACATATACTGCTAATTTATATGTTTTACTTTATATATGAAGGCATAAACTAGAGTTTCTAATTATATTAAATAACCTCGGTTCTACTCTTTGTGGATCTTCTTAAAAAAAACAGTTCTGTATTTTTTTCCACCTGATAAGATGCTGACACACTGCATGGGACATTTCAGGTTTATTTACATGATGGACAGCTTGTATGAAATTTTTTCTATTGACCCAGTCTGTATATTTTATTGCTCAAGTATGAAGGAGAAAACTCCAAATGACCTTTGAGTATCATAACTTCTTTTAAAGTCAGATTGATGGCTTTTCTTTTCACTCTCCTGTGCCTTTTTCTCAGCAAAGCATAAAGGCCTGGAATAAAATCTCCAGTGTGTAATGCACAGCTAATTTTATTTTTTTTACTCCAAACTGAGCAATTCAAAGCCAAGTAAACACCAGCAGGCTGCATTCACTTACACTATGCATGTTGATGCTAATTGCAGTTCCCTAAGCATTTTACATTGTTTGCACAAAATAGCATTGCTCTGCCTTCAAACAGTTCAGTGACAGCTGGAATGAGTTTATCTCACACTGCTTAGTGTCAGGTGCATTCTTAGAGTTTTCCTGTCTCCTTTTGAAGGCTAATTAAAGCATTCTTCTCTCTTGTTTAATATTTACATTTAAACAGCTGCATCTCATTTGGATATAATGCAAAGATGACACCTGGTTTTCTTTCTCTGAGTTAATTCTGGGAGGTTTTTTCCTCCCTCTCCCTTCACTAAAGATCCAAAGTGGTTATTTTTCTGCTTATGTAGGGAAATGAACTGAAGTGGCTGTAAATGGAAAGAGCTGCTATTCATTCACAAACAGGGCGCATCTTCCCTGGATCCTTCACAGCTAGTCTCCTTAGGATACCTGGGTGAGAGCAGAATGCAAAGCAGAGTCCTCGAGGCTTTCATCTGGCTGCTGCCTTTGTTAGGCTCTGGTCTCCTAAGGGGCTTGTTCATTCTTCCACTCCTTTTTTGCATTTTGGTTTGGTTGGTTGTTTTTCTCCCACATGAACAGAGTCTGCAGGAATAAAAAAAAACAAACCCCAAACCTAAACATTATGGCACTAGAAGCATATGGCAAATGTACATATAGCAATTCCATAAAATCTCTTACATATTTGCAGGAAGGGGTGCAGAGGTACAGCCCACTCTGCCTTCAGGGGTCACAGAGGCCCAGCTCCTCCAAGGAGAACATCTTTGTACCTCTACATGGTCAGGACTGCAGCTCTGCCTTAAGGCACTAAGCATTTTGGAAGGTTCAGCAGCACTGTTCACAATTATCTTGGTGGAAGAGCCTGTCAGACGTACCACATTTTGTGGTTCTTTCCACATTTGCAGAACTCTATCTTCAACTAAGTGATTTCTTAAAATAATGAAAACCAAGGAAATAATTTCCGTAAGAAGCTCTGGATGACTCAAGGGCAAAGACCTAGCTTCATATACCTCCATGTTGCAAGCGTGAGCATCTTCGCTTGATTTTTCACAGTTTTTTGTCAGTAAAGAACTACTAGGGACAATAGATACTAACTCCGTCCTTTAAAGCAATAGTGCACTAAGCTGTGATATACCAGATAGTCAAACATAATGGTAAAAATACATATGAGAGAATTAATTACATAGGAAACCTATACTGCGATCATAAGTTTAAAGGCCATATGTCTAGTGATACAAGATAATAATGATGTTATTTTCTTACTTCTGCGTAATTGATTTTTATTCTTTAAAAGGGAGGAAAAAGGAAAAGCCTTTACTCCTCAGAAAACATTATAATGGGAAGCAAATGAATTTAGGAGGCATGCCCCATCTGTCCTGCCAGCAGCCAGCAGGACTGCAGTGCTGCCACTGTGGCCTTCCTCACTTCAGGACCCAGAGTAACTGAGGGCAACAACAGACCGTAGCTCCAGCTGTGAACCCCTCGAGGGTAATGAGGTACTTTGCCAAGGAGCTTCCCAGATACTTGGTGGCAGAAGAGGAGGTTTGAGGGCTCAGTACTACTCCTGGGAATTATTTCTCTCCCTGCTAGGAAGCAGTCAGCCTGCAGCTTGGTCCCTCTTTTTTTTTATCCCAGGACTACCTCTGCCCTTCATCCTTGCCCTGGAGGAACCAAGATTGATGCCCCTTTCCACCTCTTCCCATTCCCACACTTCTCATCCTGATCTCCCCTCCTGCTTTGTTGACTCTAATTCATATCATATATGATGAGTACTTGGAAAGCCTCTTTTCCCAGCCTACCGCCTTCTGCTCAGTGGCCAGTCCAGACCTTCCTCCCTTTCTTCATGCCTCTGCCAGCCTCAGGCAGCTTGCACTGGTACACACTTCCTAACCGTACTTCATTCTCTTCTAATTTCAGTGAAAAAAATTCTCTCTTCTTGCTTGCCAGCCATCAGTTTGGACACCTGTAAGAGACTATCAGCACAGGGACTCAGCCAGGACTGGGTGTGTAACAACAAAAAATTGCAGGGGAAAGAAAAATCCTGCTTGAATAACCTCCAGTATAGGACTGTAAACAGGACAGGACTTTTGAGAAGTCTTAATTGTGAAGCTACATCAAGTCTCAGCATGTGTAAATTGCATTTTTTTCCCGAAAGGTCTATATCTGGGCAGGTTTTCAAAAAGGACAAATGGCACATTTGGTTTGGAGGCCAGACCTTTCCAATACAAATTTCAAGTCTATGTATGAAATTATGGGATACCAGAGCCTCTAAAGAGGAAAAGCACCAAGGGGCCATTCATCTGACTACCTATGAATGTCTCTATGTGTGCTTGCAGTCACTGAACATCAAAAGTGCTAGAAAGAGAAATAGATAGGCACTTCTATGACAGGCTACTAAAATAGCCCAAATACTCATTAGAAAGTTGTCATGGGAAGATCATCTCACACACAGATCTCTAGAGTACAGGTATCTAAAATTAGTTGAGATTGATATCAACATTCAACCTGAGCAACCTCTTTTTCAACGCCTACTCAAAACCACACAATAGATATTTACTGAACCATCTTATGCAGGACAATGTGAGCCCTGAGTATAAATAATTACCAAAGCATTGTATATGGAAAATGACAGTCAATCCTAAGAATACAAGCTGTTTCTTACTACACAGAATTTTATTATTCATCCCTTCAACTGAAAAACATCAACCTATTATGTTACAGAAGAAATACAGTGTCTCTGAGGAACAGGACTGTACAAACAATCTACTTGTTCTCATAACCCATTCTGCAGACTGAAGTTTGCTGTTTCCTCCAATATACTAATGATATACCCAAAGGGGAACTCTCTATATTATTTATTATATAAAAACTGAAGCTTTTTAAACAGCCTATTGTTGCACAAATGCTTATGACCAATTTGGACAGTAACACAAAGTTTGAAACATGGAGTTTTCAAGTTGTCATTATCAACTTTTATCATGGCAAAAAATGAAGAATAAGTGGTTGTAATTTTGTTCTGGGTTTAATGGAATTTTTTTTTTTTTTTTTTTTTTTTTCAAATGGAAGAGCTGGCTCCTTCAGAATCTAAACTTGCCTCAGGAACATATTGATTTTAACAAACAAGTATCAAAAGGCAGTCTTTAAATCTCTCAGTTTAATTCAAGTGATGTTAAAGTGTTTCATGGAGAGTAACTGAATAATGTCATTGAAGCTGAGTAATTGCATTCAATAAATGTTTCTCTGAGAATGTAAAAGCATTTTACTTAGGTTTGTAAATTTTGTTCCACTTCAACTTCTGAATTACAGTTTTCACACTGCGGCTGTGCTTTACATTTCCCTCTATTGAGGTTGGCTGATACTTTTCACTTTATGTCCCTCTTTTTATTATTAATAATAGATCTTGACCTGTTCTCTCTTTCAGAAACAGCTCTGCCTGCACCAAGGCTGAAACTGGGGGAAATAATACATTATTTGATCTGTGTTAAAAAAATCATGGTGCCATTTTCTTTGACCTGCAGTAAAGGTATCTTGTGGAGCAAGAGCTTACATTCCAATAAAAATTTAGCCAAAAAGAGCTTTTGAAAATTGCTTTACACACACACTAAAAAACATATTCTTGCATCTTTTTCAGCTCCTAATACTTTCTGAACTCTATATCCTTTCCCCCCACAGCAAAGTTTATTCCTCTCTCTCATCAGCCATAGGGCACAAGGGATGTCAGTGTCATAAGCACAGATCAGCTGAGCTTAAAGAGTATCAGAAAGGGATGGGCATTGAGCTTGAGAGGTATCTTCTCCTGTCTGTGGCTGTCTTTCAGGCACCCGAGTTATGCAAAGGAAAAAGCAGGTTTTCTGAATACAGAACAGCAAAAGCAAGATGGGGAAAAAGAAACAAGTAGAAAGGTATTCAAGTGTGAAGAGGAGCAATGACTTTGACTTGGCTAGGAAAGAAGCTACTATGAAGAGTTATAGAGGAGGAAATTAGGAGAAGGGGGAGGAATAGTAAATACTAGATAGACAAAGTCGACTGAAAGTGGTGGAGTGCCTCCAGTAGTTGACGAAGGTAACAGTATATATTTGTAGTAATGGGAAGATGGGCTAAAATCTCTGGCTCTTCATCTTTTCTGTAAAATGTGTCAGGCACAAAATGGTCAGAGAACACCAAGGAGGTTAATTAAAGCCATATGGGAAACAAGGCAGCAGATGAAGAGGGTATGGTGGAGGATGACAATTACAGGTCTGGAGCTGTGTGAAGAGAAGATACTAAAGCCAGTGATAATACTGACAGAACATCCTGAGAGGAAGATGAAAATTGCTTGAGCCAGGAGATCAAAGCTGAGATTAGGAGTTTCTGTGGTGTTATATCATGGTGACCTGTAAGTATGACAGATTGAGGCAAGTCTCTCACCTGAAGTCATGTTCTGAGTTCTGGCTGTCCTGCAGCAAAAATGATACAACAGAGAAAAGGTTGTTCAGAAGAAATGGCTTTCAGAAACAGAACAAATAAAAAAATAAAAAAAAAAAGGAAAAAGAAATGTGACTATTTCACTGTAATATAAAGAGAAGATAAATAAGAAGGTGCAAAATAGAGACATGTAAACTAACGAGGAGCAGTCAGGTGGTAAATTGAACACTCATGTGTACTTTCTCCATTACTTTGTCATAACAGGGGGACATCTGGGGAAACAGAAAGCAGCAGATGTAAAACCAGTAAAAGGATATGTGTTTTTCCTGCTTGGCCTATAGAACATCTCCTCATGGGGCAGCAACACAGCCAGGAGCTCAGCATGACTCAAAAAGGGATTGAACATTTGTATGGATGAGACCACGCAAAGCTACAGGCTTATAAACTGTGAACAAGTCTAAAAAATTGGAAAGGATGGAAGCCCCCTGCCTCAGGATATTTACGAGCTTTTAAACAAAACAATGAGAAAAGAACAGCTTTAAAAAAAAAATGAGAAATTTCCAGCCTCCTATAATTCAAGGGAACTTTATCATATAATAACATTAAATTACTCTTCTCTTTTTATGGTGGCTGCCTATATTTATTGTCAGTAATTGTACATTCTTTTTGCAGGTTGTCCCTCAAATGTGCATTTCTGACTATGCTTGGAGAATTCTCAAGATGTGTCACTGACCAACAACTCTTATCTAGATGGATGTCTGAGATTCCAGTGACCCCTGGTGACTCCTGCAAGAGATGGAGCCTTAAACCTACCACTGAAATCTGGCTTGTACACAAAGTTAGAGCTGCTATTGTTAGCACCCTGGAATAGGTGTTAATCATGTCTTAGTTCAAGATCGGATCTCTTTCTCACTTAAATTAGGACTAGAGACCTCATGCTGGAGGCAAAGTATTAGACAACCATTTACTGCAGTGGGTGCCTCTGCCTTACTCTGTGGAAAGCTTAACACTACTGCAGACAGCACACTGGTCTAGCAGGCTCCATGTTGGTATCCATATGGCGACATATGGTAAAATTCACAGTAGGAATCAATATTTGAGGGCTACCACAGGAAAATATTATTGTAGACACCCCAGCCTTTTCAAACATGAACTTTCAGGGGCTCAGATTCAACAAAGAACTAAATAATGTGAGGTCTAGGAACGGTACATGCTTAAACACTGTATTAAATTGATGTCTTTCATTTCAGCTGTCCCACCTCTATTTCTAGCTGCCACTTACAAACTGTAATGAAAGACGAATATTCTTTTCCACTGAAAACAAGCCAACCAGTGCTTCAAAATGCTATATAGGCTCCTCAGTGTATGCCAGTACAGGATCTTCTGTGGAGTCAGAGACAGTACATTCCACCCAAGTTCCAGGGGGGTGCCTAATTAGCGTTTCAGTTTAGAGGAAGAGTGAGATTTTAAAGCTAGTTTTCTGTTATCTCTAGCTGCTGTGCTTTGATTTGTACCACAGAGTGGTCTCAGAGTGCATGGCCTGGATTCCTTCTGGATGAAACTAAACTGGAAGATGTACTCCTGGGAGTGTACTTAACATGCTCCAGCTGTAAAGGGCACTCGGGTCATGGGACAAGTTAAGTCCTAATATAAAATCTCTGACATGTGCATATTACAGATGTTAGGCCCTAAACATCAACTGTTATTTCTATTGATCTTATTTGTTCACATTACTTCAGGTAGAGGTAGTGGAAGTCACCAAATGACCCAGACAAGCAGAAGAGAAATAACTAAATAAAAACTATTGCCCTTTTAATAAATAAATAAAAGCGATTGTTGCTTTTCCAGATGTGATATTCCTAAGAGCTCATGCTAAAATACCACATATTGATGGTCTATTTTTCTTCAGAGGTACCAAGGCATTTGTCAACATGATAACTAATCACTATAAAAGAGGAAAATATAGCAGACCTCTAAAACTGTGGGCACAACTTTAAGCATCTAGTTTATCTTTCCCACTATATATTTTTTTTTTAACTTGGAAACACTTGTTCTTATGATTGCTATCAGCACTCCCTGTTTAGCAAGTACATACATCCTGAACTACTAAATAAGATACTTAATTTTGTCAGAGTGCTTGGGTGATGCAAAGCATTATGTGACTGATAAGTATTATTAAGCTGAAGAGAAGGCTGACAATTGAGGACAGAAGTGCTCCTTACCTTACATTGGTAAGCCTTTTGTGTAAACAAGATGAAAGCCCCAGTATCCAAAAAGCAGAGAGTACCAGTGTCTAAATTTAACAATGACTCAATTCCAACTCATTGCTACTGGATATGAAAAACAGAAGCCAAAGAATTTTTCTTTAGAAACAGCAACAGCAAAACTGTCAATAGAAATGGGCTGAAATGGGGAGAGGAGCCTATATTCTCATATTGCAAGGCCAGAAAAGGGTTTTTTGACAGAGTCCTGAAATAATACAGATCTCAGGATTTTCCAAATATACCCCTCCATTACCCCATCTGATTTCCAGTATTCTCTTATCCTCACTACTAAGAATGGATAGAATATTCTCACTCTAAACTGATCTGACTTCCCCTCAACAGGAATTCTTAAAGTCTGTTATGAAGTTGTCCTTAAAACTTCTCTTGTATAGGCTAATCTAGGTGAGCTTATTATGGTTCTCACTGAAAATAAATTAAAAAATCCAACCCTCACTGGAACTTCACTCCATATAATTCATGGAGTCCTTAACAGAGTGCATATCCTTGGAATTCTTGGCCACAAAATGCACCCTGGCTCCATATGCCTCATTGCTTCCCTACAGAGGAGCAATACCAGACCTGTACTCCCCTTCAGTCAGACTTTCCCTATGGTTACCATGTAGATACACTTAAGAATGGAACCATTTTTTTTCTTTAATGTGTATTTCACAGAAAAGAACATGCAAGGCTACATAAATCAGATTAGAGATATGAGGTTTGACTCTACTTTTTTGTACTCAGCTTTCTATTAGGCACAGCAGGCATAAGGCTTATTTCATTTGGCGTTTTTAATTTTTTCCCCAAAATAGAAGTTACCTATTTTAATGAGGAATTATGTGTAATACTTCTGCACTGTCATGGTTTAGTGGCAGGTGTCCCTGCCCATGGCAGGGGGGTTGGAACTAGATGATCTTAAGGTCCTTTCCAACCCTACATATTCTATGATTCTGGGATTCTTTGTTAACCCCCTCAGCCATAACATCACACTGACTGCTCCTTAATCAGCTGAGTCCTTTTCCAGGCTGCAGCTTTCCACAACACAGTCTCCCATATTGCAAGCACAATCTGTGCTGCTTACAGATGTGTGATCTAATAATAAATTGTTGCAAATTTTCTAAACTAATAAAAGTTTCCTAGCAAGAGCTTTTCTATCTTATTCTAGAGATATAACTCTGAATATTTAATAGGTATTAATTTTTAAATGGAATTTAATTTGCTTTTCCTTAAAATAAGTTCTGTATGCTCTCTGACCTGAAGCTTTTTATCGTTACAGTGGAAAGTAGCGTGAAACCAGAGAATTTGTGGTAATGTACCCCTAATGCTGCCAAGAAATATATCCTTAAATAAATACAGGTTTCACTCCAAAATTTGCTTTGAGACCTCAGGCAGTCATGAGTCAGATTTTCCATATTACTAACACTCAGGCTGTTCCAGGGGTGCAAAGCTTGTATGCTGCTATGCAGCCCAAGGACTGTTGTAAAGTTTGCATTTTTCAATTGGACCATTGCTATATCATTTCCTACAATCACTGTCCATTAGACAGTCCTCCTACCTGCCATAACCTTGATATGGATTTTGTATCACTGCTGATATGCTTTTTCAAGATCCTAGTTACGTAGCATAGCTACTGATTCTGCAAGCTCAGTAAAACTTACTATTGTATTCTACAAATGTTTTTTTCTGACAGCTGTTGCCATCAGTTCTTAATAGTGCTGACATTCAATTAGACAAAGGAAAAAAAAGCATCTTCCATCACCCATATTAGCACATGAAGGTATTATAGCACTATGAGGTTCTTTTTGGCCATGGAAATTATACTATAAAAGAAATATCTGCTGGTTTTTTTGGGCATTAACTGAATTGATCTAGTTCTGATTATGAGGATCTGCAGAAAGCATCTCCAATGTGTGGAGAATCTAATTATTCCCAGAAGAAACAGTTCTATAAGTTTAAAGTACAGTAAGTATGTGTATAGACTAAATATTCTTGCAGCTTACAACCCTGTAAGTCTTTCTCTTCTAATACTGCAGAAAAACAAACAGAAACATCAGAGGCATGAGCAGGAGGAACACCTAAGAAACAGGGCCATATCTGGCAGACAAATGTACACCATGCAGCCCCATGTGCTTCTCTTTGTAGCCTAAAGATGTGGGAGGAGTTCAGAGCATTGTAAGGAGAGCCAGAATAGGACACCGGGGCACCTCATACTGCTTCAGCAAAGAACAAATGGTTAAAAAAAGAGGTTCTGGGTCACCTCCTGCTTGACAAAGACAAGACTGTTTTGTAAAGGCAGCACGTAATGCTGTGTGGCATGGGATAAAAGAACAGCATGTATCATTACCACAGAGTAGCAACTCATCATCGCTCATATATATATGCCCAATCTTTTAATCGTTATGCAGATAACACACACACACATCTTAATGGAATTCCACCGAGGTACAATCTGATAGATTAACTGCTATGAAATCTTAAAAAATAAGAGAAAATGGCCTGTGCAAGAATGGTAATGGACAAACAATATCAATAACACTGGCTTTGTTAGCTGAGCCAGAAAAGCCATGAGCAAGATAAAAATACAGAAGCCACTTGATCATGCCATTTATTTCCTTAATACACTCACTGTTGCATGGAGTATTTTGAGATGATCCTGCTGTGTTACCTGCTAAAAGAAACCTACACTAAAAGTCCACAGCACAGTATCAGGACTGAAAAGGAACAGGTTCTTGAACTTGTCAGGTTTTGATTAGGCAGCCAAAATTATTTCTGTTTCATGGCTTAATAGCATGTTACTGCTATTGTTTCAATGACAGAGCTTATATAAACCAGCATGGCATTTCTGATTCATTAGCACACTCTGTAGTTCAGGACTGACTACAATTGCTGACTCACAAACCTCATATCAAAACCTTAGGTGTACAAGACAAGCACCTCTCCAAGGCCCGAGAGGGAGATCTGGTAGTGCTTTACAAGTGGATGATGGCAGTTGCTTCTCAAACTTCTAACTTGCTGTTGAAGATTAAGAATAGGTTGAACATTAAGCTGAGATCCTATTAACATCCATCTCATCACATCTTCTAGCCTGCTGCTTCCCACATTTGGAAATTCATATTTGCTCCGATGTCAACAGAGCCCCAACCTCCTCTTTAGCTATACGTGACTCAAGAGCCTAACTTACTGAGCCTACAAAAAGACAAAAAAAAGAAATATTCCTCTTTTAGAGCTTTCTCGTTAAGATTAAAGCAAATAATAACAATATCAATGCTGCTATTACTAATAAATAATTACCAAAGGGACCAGGATCTCCCAGCAGCTATAAAATGCTAATAATTGAAGATGCTTTGAACCCACTTTTGTCTGTGCTCTTGTATACTAGATTATTCTGATCAACAGAAAAGAGAACATTGGTTTCCTGAAGCATGTGTAGGGAGAATCTACTCACATCAGGCTATTTCTAGGTGTCTGTCATATCTTTAAAATCAGTGAAAGAAAATCAACATTTCTGTAACTGGTAGAATTTAGACAACTAATTAGAGTTGGTGAATTCTACTCTAAAGCTGGCTATCTCTCTCAACTGACTTGAGCCTAGAATAGTGCCCCAGAGCAGCACCTTACCTTTCCTTCCTTTATGCAACAATGAGCTGTTTTCAACATGTCAAAGTCTCATTCTTACTTCCAGCTGAGTTAGAAGAGGACATTGGATAATGTGCCTACTGGTGTATATCTTGGAAAGTTTGAAAAACAGTTAGAAGCCAGTTCAGAGAACCTTTGCTCACAGCTATAATTTCTTACAGCCAGCTGTCGCATATTCCAAAAATAACAGTCAAGTGTTTGCTTAGAGTTTAATAACTAACCTTAAAATAAGCTACAGAAGAGATCATTGGGTGAGGAAGAGGCATGAAATTGTTTCACTTCTGTAATTTTAGTAGTTCATTATTCAGTATGAAAGCAAATTTTATAATAAATGTAATTCATAATAAATAGTTTGATATGTTCTATTCATAACAGTGACTGGTGTGCTTTTAGTTCAATTTATATACATCATAACAGTCTCAATATACACACAAACTATAAAGAATTTCTTGCGCTGTAGTGAAGTGTATAGTTCTAAATAAGGTCTCATGGTAGTGATCACAGTGATTTCAATAGGATTTCATGAAACATTGAGAGCTTGCAGAATCCTTTTTTAAGGGTAGATCCATGACTACCAATGACTCCTTCCCACCCAATATTTCATAGCCTGTATGATACAGAGATTCAAGCAATCTTTTTCCTTGCCTCCTCAGAGGCCAAAGCATAATAATGTAAGCTATTTTTACAACTTTTTAAATGCACAGTTTGATATATGCACTTAGTTTTCCTTTGGGGAATAGCACAGTAGTATGGTTGGTGCATATTGTTCTGTTTCTACAGCTTTGCTTTGCTTTTCATTCACCTCTCTGCAATGTAGTCCCAGGCCTTCATAGGTTTCCGACAGGTAAACATAAATGTCAACATTACTTATCTGATAGATGCAAAACAAACTCAGTGTCATTATCTCTCAAAATGCTTGTTCCTAGACAAAGGCAATAAACTTCAAAAGAAACCAAAAAATCTCTTCCTTTAAAAGCATTTGTCCCATGTATTACATAGCCAAGGTCCAACCAAACGTTCTTACAACATAACCCTAAACTTGGTAAGAGAAGTTGTCCTACATTATTGCTTGTATTTTTTCCTGCAAACGGGACAACTGGAATGAAAATCTAAGTCAAAACAGGACAGAATCAGGGTACTAAAACAGGCAGCACAGATTTCATGCTTTCTGCATTGAAATTACAAAACCGACTCATCCAGAAGACACAAGACAGGAAGAGATCAGAGGGGCAGACACTTGTGATTTGTGCCATTGTGAAAGAGCTACATAACTGTCTGATTCACTTTCAGCACTGTGACATTAAACTCAGAGAGGCAAAGAAACTCTTCTGACATTTCCCTCTCTGGAAAGTGGGGAGAAAGCCTTTTGCAGCAAAATCTTACACTGGGTCCTGGCCATTAGGAAGCATTCAGGCTAGATTTGCTTACATACTTGCTGGAAACAGACTGTTAGACTGGAGAGACAGATCTGCTGCCACCTTTGCTGACCCAGGGAGATCAATTTGTTCCCCAGGCTTCTCATCCTCTCCTTGGATACATCCCCTTGGTCTACCTCCTATCCTTAGTTACATCTCATATGTTCAGGGAGAGTATCTTCTTACCAGAACACTTCATTCTTCCCTGCATGTCACTTTATTCTTCCCTGCCTTCCCATCTGCAAGCTCTACAGCACAGGATTGGAGGGGAACATGGCCTCTGACAGCAGCATCAAGGTTCAGCAGTCCTGAAACCTTGCCAACGGTAAGTCAAACTTACCACCAAGGTCATCTTCACATCAGAAGACCCTTTCACCCTAGAAAAACACATGGATATGATTAGCTATACATACATGCAATTCCTGCATAGGTTTAGCTTTTCTTCCTTTGCATCACTGAAAAGACTTTACTTTTTCTGTCATCACGCACAGACAGTACTTGCCTTTTGGTGTTCAGACAGATGTAGTCTCTCTAATTTCTAATGTCTTCAGCCTTTTCTTTCTGCAGTGATGACATTTAAAATCAGAAGATTAGCTCAACTTCTATGAGCAATACAAAGACCAGCTGAATGCCCAAAGGAGCAAGGAGAAGCAGAGAGGAAAAGAAAGAAGGAATACCTGGGTTCACAGCAGCATGCTTTAATTTGTTGAAGAAGTTTTTGCCTGTAAAGTGTTCCAAAGCTTTTAATAGTGGTCTAATGGAATTTCAGTCTTACCTTTGAAGCCCTCAAATATAATCTGAAGCAGAGTCAACTTTCTTTATATTTAAAGTATCAAAATAAATGTTGCATTGCTTGGTTTTGTGGTTTTGTGTTGGGTTATTTTCAAACATGAACATAAATTGTCAATGTACAATGATTTTTCAGACAAGGCCTCACAACAGTGCTGCTGTCCACCACTGGAAATTTTGTTTAGAGCTATGCTCTCCAGATTAATCTTCCAAAATTAAACTGATGTCCAAAAGACTCTGGTAACTCTGTTTTTTTTTTCTCTCTTTTATTTTTTTGTGTGTGTGTCATTTGACCAAAGAGGCTTTTCCTCTGTCTGGACAAGCAAAATTCCACAAGTGTTCTTTTCCCATGACAGGTTTTTCAGGTGTCTTTTCTGACTAGTTCCACCTTAAGTTTTGATTTGTTGCTTTCATAGGTAAGACCTGGTGTCTGGATTCTAACTGCTAACACCAGCCTTCACATCACTTCTGAAATTTATCCAGCTAATTGTGCCTTTTCAGTTAATACACTTACACAGAACTAATAACATAATCAACTTAAAACACTGAGAGGTTCCATGTAATAAAATATGCCCTGTCTCACTGTGTTTTTAGATTGACCTTGACAGCGATTATTTTCCTTAAAGCAATTAGTTAGATGGCTGCTATTCCCTCCAGAAATTCAGTTCTCTTTTGTGATCTAAGACGTGTGTGAAATACTGCTGCAGTGCTTTGTCAGTGTTTTTCTTCTTCATTTTCACACTGTGCTTTTACTTCATGGATACTACTGTATGGACAAATACATAATGCAGATGAGAGCTGCTAGGTGAGATGGACAGGATCCATGTCAGTGGTCACCAGGAAGTTAAGGTTATAAAAAAACAGAACCTCTGAATCCCAGAAATAGTACAGATGTGTCCAAACAAAAACAAGAACCTGAAACATCACTATGAGGAAAAAACAGAACTTTTCCCATGGAAGCCTTTTTTTAGCCAAATCACCAAAATTATTATGTTGGCAAAAAAAACACCCAAACAATATATGTTAATCTATGAAGGTTAACCATGCTGTCCATGAAGCACTATCAGGGAAGACAGTCCCTCACAGCTATCATTTTGTGCTTCAGAGTCACTGAACTGATGCTGTCAGGGAACGTGGACAGGGATAATCAAACTTCCACCCTGAGATTCTGATGCCACAGCTATTTCAATTGATCTATGCTTCTCTATCAAGGATTTTTTTTTTTTTTTTTTTTTTAGTTTCTTTTTTCCCTAATAGAAAACGATGACATTTTCCATGGCAAAACCTATTTTGTTATTTAAACAGATTCATTGTATTTTTTGCCTCCATACCCTACTCCTCCTGTCCCTTCTCAAAATCATCAGGAAAAAAGGCCTTGAGAAGAGAGATTACCAAGACTCCTGGCAGCCTTATGCATTTGTGGTACTCTAAGACTACTGCTACTACTACAGTACTACAGCTCCCACTACTTCCAGCTGAGGGTCTTTTAGAAGTATGTTAGGCCTCAAAGAAGCTATGTGTGCACATGTAATTTAAACTCAGTATTTCACACGCTTGTAGAAAATTTGCAAAACGTTCACTGTCAAAAAGGACTTCCTCCAGAAAAATCGATTTATGCAGCATTTAGCTTTAAGCTAAAACATCAAAATGTGATATTTTAGAAAATTCTAGCAGACTGTACTTACAAAAGAAGTATCTTTACTCTTCAAAACCTAGGGCTAGGAAAGTACATCTCATTCTTCCCACTTTATAAAACCTTTTATTTTTAGAATGGCTCCTAATGTGTGGCCCCATCATCAAATATTACATAACCAAAAGCTATTGATAATCTCTAGCCAAAGACTTGAAGAGTGCTTTCTGCTGTTGGATCCACAAGGTAAATGACCTTTTTTCTTTTCCTGTGCTGAATTTCTGATACAGCTGGTGCAAGTTCAGTGCAGACAGGAGAATAGCAATCTGTTCCTACAAAAAAAAAAAAAAAAGGAAAAAAAAGCCAAAGAAATACAAAACATTTTCCTTAGAATTATTTTACAGTAAAATGCTATGATATTAACAACAGGATATGCTAACATGCATAAAGACTCTGACCCTCTTAGGATATTCCCTTTACAAAAACATTTTTTGAAAGATGCTTTCCACCACTGACCCTTTTTGAAAGGATCTTTAGAAAGGAGATCTAAAAGAGAGTTTGATTGTGCATTTTAGAGAGTATAAGGCTGAACAAAATTCTATACGCTGCTATTTTAAGAGGCAATAAAATCCAGTCCATATTCTATTTTTCATTAAAAATATAAAGAAACAAATGACACTAGAGGGTTATATAAGGGTTGTACCAGTAAAGCTTTCTTTCTGCCTTGTTCTATCACTTGTTCTATATAGGTCTTATATTAAAATAATAATTTGGAAATGTGTAGGGTTTTAATACATTTATCAAGTCTTTTCATACCCTTCTTCATATCCAGACATCTCTAGTACCCTAGGTCTGCCTAGGTTCACCTCTAAGAGAGAGGGAGAGAAAACAAAAGTATAATTAACATGCTTTAAACATTGTAAACACCTATTAAGGTTACTTGGGTTTTTCAAGTAACATATGCATTTAACTTTATTATAGGCTTTCATGAAATAATTGTATCATCAGGAAGTTTTTTTGAGATGCTTCAGTACATAGAAAACAATTACAACTTTAAAATCTCTGTTAGAGGCAAACAACTATTGCTACAATGCTCACAATATTCAGCAATGCTGTTCATGATTTACATTGCTGTGGTTAATGCTGGAGCACAGCGACTGAACAAAACAGCCTAAAACTAAAGCTAAGGATAATGGCAAAATCCTTTCCATGAGCTGGAGAGGCCAATGTGGCAAACTTTTCTGAAAAAAGGGATACCTCAAACTGTTTCTCTCCAAAAGGATTTCAGCTTATTTCAGAATTTCCACAACTTTGTAACTATCTGTTATAGAGCTCATGTGATTGATTGCTTTATTGTAGTTTTGTGCACAGTTTTGCTTTTCAGCCTGCAAATCTATGATCACCACATAAAATGTTACACGACTGCTTGGTTTTAGCATAGTTACTAGCTCTAGCTAAGGACGTCTTACTGAAAATAGTCCTGCTGTCTTGTTGCAGGTACAAACAGTAACTTAGTTCCATGAACAACTGACAAGTCTGCAATAGCATGCACAGGGAGTGTATCTCACAGATCTGATAAATGATTTGAACTCCAAGAAATAAAAAGAAAATTAAAAAGAAAATTGTCCATATGTCTTAGAAGAAACTCTGAAGGCAAGCTGATGCTCAGTTTGTTTTACAGATGATGTTGCCTCTGCACCAGCTGCAAGTCATCCATTTTCTTGCATTGTACGTGATGTGTAATTATTTATATTACAAAAATATATAGTCCAAAAATTGATTCCAGATTGGGCTAAGTCTTTCCCTACTTCAAAAGGTAACCTTGCTTCTCCTTTCTCTCTCCCC
>JANRGW010014944.1:2465-32105 GCA_024733675.1 Psilopsiagon aymara | reverse complement strand
CAGCTTTACAGAAAGCAGAAGTCTCAAAGTTCCTGCAAGCAGGTCTAGAGCAACTACAGCAAAAGTGCAGCAACTCACATGTACACAAGGTTCTGATATTTAGTCAGGTTTTTATTCTGCTATAAAGGATCTTAATGCACACCAAGAATAGGAATGTATTTTTAGTCAGTTCTACATGTTGAAGACAAAAATGGGATGACAGAACAGGAGAGAGAAAGAAGGAAAAAAAATCCTACACTGAATACATGCAAAGTATATCTGATCTTTTCCTGCATACTCTTCAATTACTTTTTGTGGTAATGCTCTCTTGTAACCCCTATGTTACAGGCCTAAAGCAATATTAGGAAACATTATTTTTCTTGTAATGTGTAAAATCAAAAAAGAAAGGCCAAGTACCTATATTGTCGTGGCATTTACTGAATCTATGCTTCACCACTTGCTGCAAGACTGCAAATTTACTCAGGTCATAAAACAATCCTCAATTTGAGAAGGATACATGGGATTTCTCACAGCATAACCTCAGAGGCCTGAAAACCCACCTGCCTGCTCTCCAACATCAGGTATGATTTTTTCCTTGGTGAACACAAGGCCTGAAGTATCACTTTCTGCAGAACTTAAGGTTCGTTTTAGAAATAACAGTTTCCTCCCTAGAACAGCTCTCCAAATGTAAAAGGGCCTTAAAACTATTAAGTACACACTTCCCAAACCTGCAGGGGGATATCTAGCGGCTGATTTTCTTCAGTTTTGCCAAGCAGCAATAAAATGAAACCAATGAAAACCAAAAATGACTCAATTGCATCTGTCCTTTTAAATACTCTCCAGAATGGTGGAAGAGCTAACACACATGCCAATTTTCAGTCATGCCAGCTGGGAAAGCAAAGATGGACAGCAGAGGTGAGCAGAGGAGTTACTCAAAAAGGGACAGGAGTAAAAAAGCAAAGGTCCTCGCTGAGCAGCCCTGCTTGCTTCCTCTGTGTGCAGGCTCAATCTGCTCCTGGCATGGACTCCTATGTATTTGTTGTTACTGACCACCACTTACACAGCACAAAATGGTTTGGAAAAGAGAGAATCCTGTGAAAAGAAAAAGGCGATTTTGCTAACCTGTCCTGTGAAACATTGTTAAACACACGTATGCACATAGACTCAAGGACTGTTACTTCTGTAATTAAATCAACATCTTCCCTAAGTAGCTATATAAACCTTTCTTATTTTGATTGTACTCTTGTCTCAAAAGACAAGTTATATTACAGTTTGCCAAGAAATATACAGAAATCTCTTCATTACTCTTCTGTGAAACAAACCAACAGCTAGTGTAACTTGTGCCTTTGATATATATACCAAAGCCAAATCCACTCACTTTCTGAAAGGTGTATTTGAATTCAAAATATATTATGATTCAAATATACTTTTTAATATTGTGCATGTATGCCCTTTACGTGCCGCCTTCTTAACAAAGTAATGTAAAAAGCATTACTAAGAAACAATGTTCGTAAAAGGATGGAGCATGCAGGGAAATAAAACAGACACTGATTTTCTCCTTGCTCCTCTTCCCCACCCCCAAAACACATTGTAAGATTCAGAGATCAAACACTTATCAGCAAGGATGCAAGCACTTAACACATTTGTTCTATTTTAGGCAAAGCAATGAATAAGCACAAATACCAGAGAAGCACCCAAAAATGGGGTCACCCAAGGTAGGAAAAGAATAAAAGCTTACAAAAATAAAATAAGCTGCATCTTTCACTTATTCCTAAAGTTTTTAAAACTTTCTTTCATCAGTATTGAAAAATAACAAAACACTAAAAGCTTAAAGTATTTACATTAGGATCTTTACATGTGCTCAGTTAGTATAGTTGTAAGGATCAATGTAATATATATACAAACAAACTAGAGTTTTAGACAAAACTAACCACAGAGAATGTTAATAGTCTGAAACATATAAAAATCTTTAACATATATATGTATTTTTAATAACTCATCTACTCCCACAAAGGTCTTAATGCTTCAGATGATAACACATACAAAACAGAAGCAAGCTGCCACACAAGCTTTGCTTATACTGCATGGGACTCATGTCATTTAAGACAAACTACATTAAAAAGGTACAGAAAATGCTTTTGACTTTTTGCAGTACTTACTATGTTACTGCAGAACTAACTTTCACTTAAGCTTTGCTGAAACTAAATATAACAAATCATAGAGGTTTTTTTTAAAAAAAAAAAAAGGAAAAAAGAAAAAAAAAGCTGCCGGTAGCAGTAAGAGTGCAATCTTCAGATACTGATATCAGGTATTTCATGAAAGGTCTATTGTTCCAAGAAGAAGGCTACCTGTTCCAAGTTCACCAAAGTGAAAGGTATTGACCTGTCTCATTCTGAAGTTCTCTTCAGCTGACTTCAAAAGCTGATTCTGCCTACGCTGATGTCAACTAAATACATGTCACCCACCCCAACAACATGGCCCCCAAGTGGAATGTAGCTCCACTGAAGTCACAGCAAATTTCCCACTGATTTCAGACAGGTTTCACCTTCTTCAGCCCTATTTTCAGCTATGGGAAACACACTCCCTAGTTTTAAAAAAGCTAACTCCATTGCCTCCTTGCTTCCTCCAAGTAAATTCAAATTTATGGACAATTGATAGTATCTTCTGAGAAACTTATACCAAGACTAAAAAAAATTAATTTACAAAAATGCTGAGTTGTCCCCCAGGAGCATTACAGAAAGTATGATTACAAAAAACTTACTGTGCATACACATGATGGGTTCTGGGTGTCATTTCAGTAGTTTCAAGTGTCAATTATTCTTTGATTAATATTATTAACAGAAAACTACTATGACTATGATATTAGGAATAACAGTTAATTATTCCTTACCTACACTTTAAAACCTTCCTGGCAGTCATTATATGGCAGCTTCTGAATAGAGTAATACAGTAGTCTTTTCTTAAAACAAGATGCTTATTTTACTTAAAATGTAAATAAACTCATGTCTCCTGCTGCCAGGTAAAATGAGCTGCTCATAAGTAAATGATTTTGCATCTTCCTAGCAAAGCAGCAAACGGCCCTCTGTTCTCCACTTCTGATCACCAAAATCTATTTCCTGCCTAAACTCCAGTGTAGAATAACAGCTAATACTGTTAGCAAACCAAGTTCTTAACAACAAAATAACTGCTGCTTCTTTAACAGCAACCTTTTTCAGAACACGAACACACACGGTTTGCATGTTTTCCTCTCTCATGCCCCCACTTCCAAGCAGAATAACAAATGTGATTACAGCTATTAAATATTCTAACTGAAGTACAATCATTTAGCAGTATCAAAAATACATTTTATTCTGCATAGTACATTGATGATTCTTACACAGTTTCTGCACAAATCTAGATTGCCATTTACTCCAGGATGGATGTAAAAATTAGCATTTACTGAATGTCAGTACATAATTCAACAGATACAAATGTCTCATTTCCAAGCTTTCTCTCACCAGCTGAAGGATCAGTTCTTCTTTTTCAACCTACATTTTTTCCACAGTTTCAAAGAAATGATATAAGCTTCTGAAATGTTTCTGTTTTCCATAATAATGCAATTCTGTTACTTTAGGGATTGTTTTCTGCAGTAAACAATCTCAGATGACCAGCATTAAGATGAAGAGCTAAACTACCATAAAGACCTCAAACTTATGTCAAATTTGATTCCCCCATTATCTGTAATCTCTGCACACCTCCCTTTATAGAGTGAATTACACTCAATAGAAAGGATAATTCTAAAGGAGACAATACAACATAAAGCCTTATCCTGGCATGAACTAAAGTAGCAGCCTTTTTTTCAATTTAGTCAATGAGGCTTAGTATAGCCAAAGAAAGAACCACGGTAAACATCTTCCTACAGTCTGCACATGAACATTATTTAGCATTTTCCCAAATCTGAAATTTAAAAATCCCATTTCTTTACATGACAAAGAGCAGCAACTTTTCTTTGCAATTATTAACACCTGACCATCAAAAGATCCATTCTTAAAGATGACCTTACAAGGAAGACAAACAGCTGTGACTTCTTGTCCCTTTTCTGATTCATAAAAGGAAGGATTCAAACTTCACACTCTCTGGGAAGTTCTTCTACTTATCTGATTGATTCCTCCCCACCCCCCATAAGTTTACAGCAACTCAACAGGATAGCAGATATGTCATTCAAATAATATTTTACTGAGGAATTATTTTAATTCAAGGTATTTGCATGGTTTTAATAAAAGAACTAGTCAGAAAAATATTCCTCTTTGAGAGTTTCAACCTTTCTGCTTCCCAGGAATTATAAGCCCACAATTTACTAGAGAGAGGTCCAAATAAATGCCCAGAGGAAAAAAGCAAAACAAAAGGAAAGCCCCAAAAATAAAACATCCCCCCCCCCAAAAAAAAAGTAACAAAAAAAAAATCCACAAGAAACAAAAAAAGAAACAAATAAGAAGAAACAAAAAAGAAGCCAACCAACCCCCAAAAAAAACCAATCAAACCCCACCAAAATACCACTAACCGAAACGCAAAATAAAAACAAACCCCTCCCAAAAAAACCAAGTTAAACCGAACAAAAAAAAACCCTGGGAAAACGCACTTCTGAAGCACGTGCTGACCCTTTTTTATGTGTGTGCATGAAATGAGCCTATCAATCTTTAAGAAAAAGCAACACATCTGTGTTTTGTCCTCCCCTGGCTGTTTTTTGAGACTCAATCATATTGATGGATTCTCTGTTCTTGCAAAATAAATAGGCTAAGAAACGAAAACGATGCTTATTTTCTGTGTCTGCTCCCCTGACCAATACTTACATCAACAGTGCTAAAAGCTGCTTAGGAGCACAAAAATCCGCAAACATACCACTTGACCAGCATTCGCTGTATGTACCACATTTTAAGTTAATGGTTCAAAGCAAAACACGACAGTAAGCCTCACTTTTTTGGCACACATCAATCTTCTAGAATTAAAATGATTTCAGAAAGTGATACACACACAACCAGCCAACCAACCAGCAGGAAACACACATTTGTGTTTGCTCCCTTTAAAACTCTACCTGCCAAACCAACAGCCAATTGATTTCCTTGGCCTACATCTGATGTTTCCAATCCGGGACATTACCCAATATGAGCACTGCAAACCCTTTCCTAAATGAGGTAATCACAATGATGCTGCTATAGTTCTGGTTGATTTGCAGTTTCCATTACAAAAAAAAAAATATCCCTGCTGCACATTCCCAGAGGTTTTATAACTCTGTCACTTTAACAAAAAGTTACTCCAAGTTGAAACCCGCCATATAAGACAAAAAAAAGCAGCATATTTTCCTAAATCCTCGAAATAATCTATACATTAACAAAGGGGGGGGGGGGGGGGAAAAGAGTGTTTCTCTGAATATTTACAGTTTCACTTTTAAAACTATGAGGACACTGACAAGGCTTATTTTTGAATTCTGCAAAGCAAGAATATATACATAAATAATGTTAAAGGGACAAGTGATTAGCAGCCTTTCATCTTATGGAATTTCTATGGCAAAAAAAAAAGGAAAAAGAGAATAGATGGAGGCTCAAGCCTCCTAACTGACTTACTGCAAGCAGGCTCAAGGCACTAAGACAACTGCAAGATCAGTACTGAAGCAGTCCATTCTGAACAGCTATTACGAATGGCTACTGTATGTATCCACATGACCATCTTTCATAAAGGATTTACTATGCATTATAGCAACACAATTCTATTTACACAATAAGTTGTTGTTCCAGTCCATCAAGTACACAAGGAATTTTAATGCATGCTAAAAAAAAATCAATTAAGCAATGATCATCTGATTAAACAGGCACATCACAGCATTCAATTCTTTCAAACGTATTCATAAATTTAAGCCTTCAGAATTGACTGAAAAATTTCAAAACTTATACGTGGGTATTTCAAGGAGCTGATTTTTAAGCTTAATGAAATTCAGCACAAAATAAACTATTACAGGCTATTAGCATGGAAAAGCAACACCATTAGACAAAAGCAAAAAAATACTAAACCAAACACTTTTAATTGGTACTCTGAGATATTTCTGGTTTTAGTGAAAATGTTTTTACAAAGCAGCAGAAGGTTTTCCTATAGCACATAGAAACACTTTGGCAGGACGACTGAACTGAAGTCAGAAACTAAATAGGGCATCATCACTTGCTTGACTGAGGCCCAAAAGCAGGGGTGGATGGGAAAGGAAAAAGTTAAATGAAAAGGTAATTATTGTCTTTATAATCAGTTCTTATTACTCACACTACAGTGAAATGTACTGCAAAATCAAGCCTGAAGTCTGCAGGTGCCAAGTATTCCTGCTTACTAGGATTTTCAATTTTGACATCACCTCATCATAATTTCAAGAAACATCTAAGAGATTAGAAACTGAAAATTAAACCTGAAAGTGTGTTTTTGTGCTGTTTTTACATACACACTGCGATCTCTGTGAAGTCCTGGGTAAGGAGTGTTAATAATCCTAAAATTACATTCATCCCATGCAAATCAGGAGGACAGAGTACATGAGATGATGAGATAGGAGTATTAAGTTTTACATGCAAGACCAGCATTTAAAAACCTTGGGATGCAACCACTGACGTTGCAACTTGTGTTTCAATCACACTGGAAACTGACAATGTAGACACAGGTCATCTTGCTCCCAGCTTTCCCTACCTCCTCCCCTCCCACTGAAAAATGATGGGGAAGAGACAAAACCTCCAAACAACATAAAAATCTCTTTTTGAGTAATTCATTCACCATACACATTTATGCCTACCGACAAAACAGACGAACTGTTATGTCTGCAATCCTATAAATTAAGTACGTAATTCTTTTACTAATGCCTTTCTTTCTTACATTTCCCCTTTTACACAGGTAATAATGCGTATTATGCGGAATGATTTTTAATCTCCTAACCCATTGAGACAATTTTACCCAAATAAGCCCAAATGCTTTATGTATTTATTCGACACACTGAATTATCTGGGCATGCCCTTAAAATCTCACAAAATGCTGCTACATTCTTCAAATTGCTTAGCATTTTTTCACAACAAGCTACCACCCATCTTCACATGGTAAATCTGGATCTCTGTTGTCAAGTGTTGGAGAAGAACGAGAAAATCTCAGGTTACCACTAGCTTCCCCACAGTTTTACCTATATATACATATATATGTATGCCTACATATATATTTCAACCCCTTTATCTTTAGTTGTATTAGCGAGTAATGCAAAAAGATGACACTTCAAATTCTGCCCCTTATATAAGGCTTAGTGTTTTGTTCTAGGAGTCATCATGGGTAACTCATGAGAGATCATTTTCAGGCTCAGGAGATCTGGTTTCTCTCTTCACAGCATCTTCTGCAGCTACGTCACAGAACATATCCCATACTTTCCATTCTTTCTTCAATATCCTGAGATTTCCACACAGAACGTTAAGAAAATTTTGAGGTTTATTTGCATTTTATGTTTGGTATGAAGCATCAAGTTACCAGGCGATGCTTGACACCTGTGCTGCAGATATGCAGAATGACTGTAACCGGTAACACTCTTTCAGTCTCTTTAATCTTTTTACTGCTTATGCCAGAGGCCTCCCTTCCTAGGAGTGAGTTCTTTCACCTCTGGGCAGCAGGCTGGAATACACTGCTCTCTGCTGCAAATATGACACAGACCAGCTACCTGCATGTAGGCAACTATCTTCATTTCTACCATTTCCATTAATTTTAGCTGGATATTTCAGGTGTTGTTTTTCATCTTTATTTCTCCATTTGCAGCATCCTGCAGCAAAGCATGCAAGTTAAATTCTGTCAAATCCCATAGCTCTAACCTCAAGCCACAACACTCGCTGACAAAGAGCCAGACTTAACATTTCAAGGTCTTCTTCAAAAATCTTCACAGTCTAACAAAAAGTCTGCTTGTTTCATCCACGGAAACAACTGACACCCTCGGCTATCTTTGGGCAACAGCAGACTATAATTTAAAATAAGAACAAGCCCTCCCATTGATGTTTTCCACCCTTCCTACAGTGTGACACTTCCACCCTCATAAGCCATCTACCCAGTGCGGTCTCTGCGCAATACTTAAACCTGAGTGCTGTGTTTAAGGCCCAGTACTTTTTAAATCATCAACTTTTCAGAAGTGCCTTGCGCTCTTGAAAGATTCAATGTGACACTGTAAAGGACTCCAATTTCCAGAAAGTGCTGAGATTCATCTTCTGAAACTTCTGGCCTCTTATTTATTTTATATACATTATATCTAGAAGTAGGTACATGCCACACTGCCAATTTTAACAAGTGTAGCTAGGCTCTCCTTATTTAATATTCATGTCACAGGAGTAAAAATCCAGCCAAGAATCAAACTGTGGCATCCTGTGCCAAAGACAACTTACCACTCAGCTGGTAAGTTGGCAATTCAATTTACAAACCTGCATTCCTGCATTTTAATCCTTTGTAGAAAGGTGGTAATATATGAGCAATATAAAAAGAACTGGATTCAGATCATTAGAGGTTCACAAACCAAACACATGAAGCTTTGGAGGCTGTCCAAAACAAAATCATGCCTAGGTGGTGATGTCCGTTCAATAAAAATTCAATGTCATAATTATCCTCTCACTTTTTCCCCAAAGAGCATTAGTGCTCAGAACTGCGCTGCTGCTCAGCCAATTACATTAATGCTGTGAGAAGATGGATAGGGCCAGCAGCCAATCACTGTGCCAGGTCACTGCCTGCTGACGGGTAATTTACAATTATCAAGCAATTAGCAAATGCAGTGAAAATTCAACACCCCTCTCCACACAGCACACAAGAACTCATTTGGAAATGAAAAATACATTTTAATAACTTCATTTTGACTACAGCCACACAGAAAAAAAAATAAAGCCTCCTTTTTTCAATTTCTCCTCCTTTTACGACTAACAAAACACTTTGCTCTCTGAAACCAGCAACCAAATATATTGTTTGACATTTCTAAACTAAACAACCTCTCCCTTGTAAGTATCTATTTAACAACAGAAAAGAATAAAAAAGAAGATTGTTGGTACTATTCACTCAACTATTATAATGGATACTGTTATTTAATTAACTGCCTGATTAATATCCTGTCCTGGTAGACGGGTGATAACAAGAATTAGCCAGACACCTATCTGCCAGGGAATGCAAGGTTTTCTTATCTTCTCTATATTTGATTCAACAATAAATTACATTAAAAAAGCTAACTGCAACTAGTCAGTTGCACGACAGGAATGTTCTTTCCCATTACTGATCAAGTTATTACGCCGTTGTGCTTACAAAAAAAGTAGAGAGCTCCTATTGCCTATACTCACATTCCTAATTTAAAAAACCATATTAGTGAAACATAAGCGCTTGATAATCTGGGTTTATTCACACCCACACCCCCTCTCCCCCAGAAAAGTACTGTATCTTTTTAGTACATGGTATGAACACAGGAATTGACCTTCTTTAAAAAGGCAGGAAAAAGGCAGAAAAGGCCACCATCAACAGTGAAAACCAAGTAGATAAAAGGAAACTCTTTCATTTCTTTGTTCTCTGATATAAAATAAATAAATATCCTGACTTTAAAGAGTTAGTAAAGGCAAAAAAGCAGGAAAAGCTACAGGTTCCCTCTGTAAGGGGGAAAGAGGAGTAAGACACAAAAAAGTCCACCACAACAACAAACAGCTGACATAAAGATGCACCACTTCTGTGTACACTGGACAACACTAGTCTTGCTGTACTGGGGTCAGCTCTAGCTTTCACCTTACATTTAAAGGTATCTAAGGCAGAAAGAGAGTTTTAGAAACAAACAAACAAAATAAGTACAAGGCTAAACAGTATCAACTAGAAAAAAGGAAAACTGACTGCATTTGACATACTCCTCTCTTCAAAAAGTACCAGCAACAATCTAAACTCTTTTCTGACGATGGGGTTTCAGAACACAGTCACACTGTCAACATAATAAATTTACTTTTAAAACAGCCTTTCACCCTCCTCCTGTGGGAGAAATACTTATTTCTGATTTCTTCTCCTTGCACCCCCTCTATTACCATAGTGTCAGAAGGGAAGAGAAGTAGAGGAGAGAAACCAAAGTAACAGAGAAAAATCCTCCACAAACCTGTTGCTGTGGATACTGCATTCCTCCCATGGCTGCTGCAGCCCGGCCCTGCATTCCCACGGGATAGCGTTGGGGGCCAGGAGGGCCGTAGGACTGCCCGGGGTAGGGGCTGCTCTGCTGCGCCTGAGAGTGGGGGTTATTGCCCATGCCGTACAACTGGGGTCTCTTCATGAGCATCGGATCCATTGGGCTGCCCTGTTGTTAAACACAAGCAAAGAAACACTTTAAGGTGTGGAAAGAAAAAGGTCAGGATAGTTACATGCACCACAGGCAGACTCTATGCCTGTTTTCTCAATGCTCTACACATCAGATATTGACTTGACACACAAATAGGCAAAGTATCACACTCTGGTTCTTATATTACTTAGGTGAGGGTTTGAATGGTGAGTTTGGAACTTCCACTGCATTTAAAATAGTAATAATAATTTTGCACTCAAATTTACGGTTTTATCTACAAAAAAAAGCAGAAAAAATGACCAATAAACTTAAGAAATAATTAAGTATGCTGCTGCAAACTGATTAGCATCACTGACTTTAATGTTTAAACATAAAGAAAACTGTGTGCATCAGAAGAGACACAACTACTGAAGTAGTGGACAACCCATTCAACCTTGAGAAAACAGCTGTCTTCTTACCTTGTGGGAAAACAAAACAAAAGAAAGCAGAAAGAAAAGAAAACTTCCAAGAAGTGCAACGCGTACAGAACACTGGATTTCAGTGCTTTCATATTGCTATCAGGTGCATTAGTAAGTTTCCAGGTCAAAAGGACAGCCATAACCCACATTTCACATGGAAGTTTATTCACCTCCTTGATAGACCTCAGAAAATCCAAACAGCAGCCACTGAAGGAGGGGGAAGGGAGCCAAGGGAGGGAAGTTCTATTTTTAGACTTTTTGGCAGCACTTACCAAGCACTGTAACAGTTTCAGGACAGGTGTCAACCATTGTGTGGTATTACTCTCATGTTTTATTACTGAGGACTAACTGAACCAGAAAACATATCGTACTTCGTCAAGTGCAGCCCTGTGTTGTTAATATGCTCTCCAGCTTTTAATTCCCGAGCGCCGGTTATATTCATGGAAGAAAGGGGGGAGGGGAGGAGCTTTTAAAAAACCTATCACAATCTCATCTTCCTGAAGGAGACATATCCCACACCCCCTCCTCCTCCCAATAAAAAGATCTATTAACTCACCCAGCCAGCCCACACCCCCCCTGCCAGGAGCAGGATTCTTTCCCGTAGCACATTTTGTACATGCTTTCCTACACTGTACTGATGACTAGTTTAATTTTAAAGCCCCCTATGCAACACAGCCTCTACAAGTCCTTCCTGGCTATTAGATTCTGATGCAATAGTTATTACAACAATGAATTACATTTCCCCCCTCTCATCCCTGTTTCTTCTCATTATTGCTGTTTGTGCTAACAGCACACTGCAACTTTCTTTACACACAAAGTATATGCTCTCCAAAGTAGCTGCTGCTTAACAAGCTACTGCATGGTGTTCTCACTCTTTCCCTCCTGCAAGTAAAAAACTCCACCTTCCCACTTTTCTCACTGTCTCTCCACATCCTTACCAACATCAATTTGCCAGGAAAGTCACCCAAGTCAAATAAAATATTACAAACATGGACACCCTACATGTGAGGAGGTAAAATGATAACCATGGCCTCCTCACACAATACTTCCATTCACTCCAGAAGAGGACTGCCCTTTTTTGCCACCATGGCAAATTGCACATTCATTTCTAATTTTGGCAAGTATTACTCAGCAATTTTCCCTTTATTATTTGGCTGTTCTGTGCCCAGATCAGAAGTTTCTATTTTTCCACCACTAAATGTCCCTGGGTAATTTACTATTTATATTTCATACTTTTCAAAATCAATGATTCCCCAAACACTCCAGGCCACCTGACCCGTAACAACGCTCTCATTTTTCTTTCCCTTTTTTTTTCCTTTAGGCAATCATGCACTTTCACCACACTTTTAACTAAAAGCAACACAAACACAAAGGTTTAGCAGATGGACTAGATATGCCTTCCTAGAGGATCCCAGGGGACAAACTGAATTTCTTTCTATAGACCAAGATACTTTACCTACGTTTATTTTTGTGTTTTAATGTTAATTCTCTGCATTGCCTGTCATATTTATCTTCTCAAATACAAATCCTTGTTCAAAGTAAGCCTTGTCTTTCCTCCACAAGATTCTCATGAAGCCAAACAGCACTGTTCATTGTCATCATCTTCTAGGTCTCAACTCCAGTAACAACATTTATTCAAGTTCAATTTTAATTGATTCTGAGTTCAGCATTTTCTATTGCACATTCAGTACTTAAACATAATTATAAACAATGCAGATAGCTACACAGCTAGAAGTCTGACACTTTCCACTATTAAGACTACTTTCAGGTGTATATAAACTTTGCCAAACTTCAAGCATTTAGGCTGAAATTTTCCAGGACATATGTATGCCTGAGGCTGAAATTCTCTGGAAAATTCAGCAGAAACAGTTCAGCTATGTCTTAGAATGAGGTCACAGAAAAATACATCGTTTATGTTCTTACATAAACCACTTCAAAATACCTCTTGAATACCAGAGGGGCAGAGAATTTTAATTTGCCAGCATGACATTGGATGCTTGTGAAAGTGACATGGGAACATTCGAATGCCACCAGGCCATGAGGAGCAGGGGAGGAAGAGCAGCACAGTGAGACTTCATGAGAGGAGTTACAAGGTGTACAGAGGCAGCCTCGAATTTGCCAAAGGAATAGGGACAATGGGTTAAAAAAAGCATCAGAAACAGAAGTGAGGCATGAAGAGTTGAAAGGAAGAGGAGGAAACAAGGTCAGGAGGTGACATGGATACAGGCTGAAGAGTCTCTGTCCTCCGGACTACTGACCTCCAAGCAGTGGAGGGTTTTTATTGTATTAGGAGACTGAGCCTCACTGCCACTTTATCCTCCCTTCCCTTCTCACCAGCCTGCTGTCTCCTGGCTTCAACATGTTCTCTCCAGGTCAGCTGCTCCTCTTCCCCTCAGGTGACATCCATCCACTTCAGAGAGGTGGAAAGATAAAGAGCCTGAGACACTGCTGTAACTCAAGTCACCAGGGGCTATAAGTGACCCACACAACTCTGAAACCAAGGGAGCTGTGGTCACTGGATACAGGCATACCCCAAACTTACTTATGGACATTGCAAGTCAGGCATCAGCATCAAGGACTGGAGATACTGAGTATGAGAGGGCGAGACAGAGAGCAGTAAGCACCTCTAGGTAAATTACTGGGAGAACCCAGAGAGACCCACCCTACCTGTCAGTGGTGCCTGCTCCCTCCTTCCTCCAAGGTCTTGGGGAGAGAACAAAACAGTAGAGTCCTCTGATCACCTTTACAGTTGGAGAAGACCTCCAGTGAGGAAGTACATCTCACCCCTGCACTAGCCAGTTTCCACAGAAGGTGTCAATTTACCACTGTTATTCCTTACTCCCTTCAGATTAGATCCCAACCACCTGTGCAGTGCAGCTAAAGGTGAAGACATCTACCAGAGACTCGGTGGCTGTCAACATATTTCTACAAGGCAAAACAAAACCAAACAGCTAGCTCTTTCCCTGATTTAACAAATACTACCACTGCAGAAGTTAAGAGCAGTTAGAATTAAGTTTGCCCTTGCATCATTAAATGAGTCTCCTTCACAGATACAACTGTATCAGTCTTTAAATACATAGTTACACTTCCGTCTGCACAGGCAGCAGATGGGCCTGCTCCAGGGGATCAGCCGAGAACAAAGGAGTGAAGGAGCTGCTGCGCACCAGAAGACTGAATGCTTCACTTAATCCTATGAGTAGAGGATGCAGCAGAAGATAGTTTTATCATTAAGGTATGCTGCTCAGGCGGAACTGCAGTCTACCCCTGCATCTGCCACAGTTTTTCACTAAAAAGTTTCAAGATTCAATGTATCCCTCATTTCCTGAATTGAAATAATAGGATTTACATTGCAGGTTATACTGTGTATCTACAACTGCAACTACTGTTGAATTTGATGAGAGATGTGTTTTGAAGCTGCTCCAGAAGCTCTGTATTTCAGAAAATTTAACCTATTTCCACCATGAACAGGCCACTCAAACTTCTACAGCAATAAATGCCTCAGTTTCCCACCTGTAAAAAAGGAAAAATCTCTTCACTAGAGATTTTAGAATTTAATATGACCATCATCAATACCTTTGAAAACTCCAACAAAAGAACAAGTTTTGATTTCAGAACAGCTCACAGTGAGAAAGACCCATAGGCACACACAGCTGCTCATCAAGTACTGTGTCCCATAGAGTGGAGGTAAAAATTTAATTAGAACTATTTCCAACTTTAATGCATGCACTGTTTCCAGCTTTAGCATTCTTCTGAACTTTATTTTTGTAACAAGATAAGAGTTTCTTTCACTCACAACATTTTGAGAAGTTAGGAGTTGTTAGTTGATAAATCCATATAACAATCTCATCTGAAGGTTCCTTTAAAATTTTTAAACTTAAATATTTTCTTTAACATCAGCTCCAACTGTTTTCAAAGACAAGCTTTGGGTGACAGGATAAGCATGATGAGTATTAGCCTCTTCATGCTGTAGGGATCAACCACCAACCACTCCACATCTGCTCTCTAGCATTTACTTAAAATGACAGCATTGCTGTAACTTTATCACATGTTTCTAAAACCCAGTGGGCAGGTATGACCATGAATGGATGATGTGTGTATCCTCACATCTTCTATGCCTTTACTTAATTTTACTACATGCCGTATTGCAAAGTTTTAATTACTTTTAAAACTTTATTTTAGTGCCATTGCAGGCATCAATATCCATTTGTTTCCTTTCCCCTCCTCCTTTACAGGAGGGTCCAATTTTTCTCTCTGCTCTTTTACTCCCAATACACACATTACCCTTTACCAATTTAGCTAGTGTTTGCTCATGCTATTTTTTAATGCCATATTCTGCCAGGCAAGCCTGAATGAATCCTGCCTCTTACTTCTGATTCTGCACCTCCTCTTCAACATGCCACATTTCATTTAAACTTTGCATAGATCTGCAGTTCCTCAAAATACCTCAGTCTCATTCCTTGCTTCAGTCCACAGTAATATTATAATTTATAACCCCTTTATTATAGTGTCTATTTAGTGTCAGTATCCGATTCATTTGCACATGTACTCTCAGGCTTTGCAAGAGCAGAGCATTTCATAAGAGTTCTTGTCCATTATGTGCCTTGTGAGCACATTAAAACAACCAACCAAAGGTTTGCTAATGATTTCAATAGGGCCAAGGTTTCAATCCTGGCCTTTAGATAGACAGCCTAACCATTAAGGTAGGACACAGAAAAGCCTACACTGCCCACAGACAGTAAACGAGAACCTCTTTCTGTTTCCTGCTCTTTCTTTCAATGTCTTGTGTAAAAGAATACTTAAAATTCGGCATTCCTGCCATAAGCAGAAGTGGAAAAATTAATACTCTACCCCCACTTGTAAACTCAGTATCACCACCACTTTTGCTCTCCTCCTTGTCAAAACAAATAAATCGCCTCACCCTGAAGTACCTGACATTCAATTTTACATTTCCTAAAGTGAGATAAAAAAAACCAACAAAACACTACTGTCTTCTCTCATCATTTAACCAGTGTTTTCCCAGGTACCTTTGTCTCTGCTTGGATCTGAGGAAGCGTGCACACTCGAATAGCTTGAGCAGCAGTATGACCAAGCTGTATCAGCTATTCTTTTAGGACATTAGTGATGTTACATATGCATTATATATATACACTATTAAGTTATTAATGAATGCTTCACTTCTAACACCAAAATCATTATCTGAAAGACATCTATGAACACCACCAGTCACAGTCCCAAACTATAATATCCATTTAAAGATGCCACAAAGAACCCACCACTGAAATCTTGAGGCAGGGAGGAGTGGGAAACACTTTAAGAAGTTCACAGTGGGATTCAGATGCAACGGTAGAGCTCTTACACAAGCCAGACAGAGTAATTCACTACAAGAAAAGAGTATTCATATGACATGCAACTACTCTTCAAGTGAAAGTGTGCTTTTTTGTTTGTTTAAACAAAAAAAGATTGAAAGCAGCATTGGTCTGGCTGACAACAGCAAATGCTGCGATTTAAACGGACTATAAGCCACAGCGCATCCCAACAACTAATGCTACATCATTTGCGCCTATAACAAAACAACATGAACTCAACACTCTCAAGTAGGCTTGCCCTCAAACTCCTAGAGCTATTGAATACAATAACTCTTTGTTTATTCATTGATCTGCAGCCAAAGCTTCTGTCTCCGAATTTTTAAAAAAAAAAAAAAAAAAAGCCTCTTCATTAATACCAAAGCCTTGAAACCTCATAATAAAGACAGCTGACAATCCATTACCGACATTCCAAGAAAGATGGGCATGGAGCTCTCAGCTCTAGGTCAGGCACCAAGTTACAAATTTATCTCTAGAGATAATCACAAGTATTCCCTACAATACAATGACACAGCTGGCATGAGGACGAAACTGGGGAAAAGATAATCCATTCCTAGATAATGCCATCATTTGTATGAACACGTACAAGAACTCCTCAGCCAACGTTTTTACACGACAAAAGCATGAGTTTCAAAACACAACACTTGTTACATGTGTTTTAAATATCCATTTAAAGATGCAAGCAACTATCATAACAGTATTAATGTACAGCGTTAAATTCTGACTTATATTAATATTAAAATCTGAGAGGTGACTGGCAAACATGCTTCCAATTTTTTTTTCTAAACAGGAAGTCTACTGTATGCACTTTACTAAAATTTAAATTAAAAAAGTCAGTTGCACAAACTGACTTTTTAATTTTTTTAATAAGGAATAAGCAAAAAAAAATAACCAATTTCAACATAGGCAAGTTCAACATGAAGGCCAGTAAATGAAGAAGCATATACTGGCAGTGATTTAACAACAGCAATTTTCCTTGTCTTAAAGGCTCTGCGTACTGTCTAATTTCAGCTGCAAGGAGACATCAGAAAGATAAAGTCCCACTCAAAATGAAGTAAGTAATTAAGAAGGGGAAAGAGAGAAAACCAAAGCTATGCCCCACCAAAAATCAACTACTACTCCACCAGAACATTTACAAATAATTATACAAGCGTTTCTGCAGGGTTGGGGAGAAGGATGTATGTCTGTATGCCTCCTTTCCAGTTTTCTTTTGGGTCCTCTCTAACAAAGCCTGAAAACTGGAAGGTCAGTGAATAAGCCATTCTCTAGTTATTATCTTGTAGACAGATAAACCTAAATGACTACTGAAAGAACAAATGACAACAAACACAGCAAAGAAACCTGTTTTTAATGAAGTATACCAAACCAAGCTCTTCAGTTGCCACTAGAAGTGCACACAATGGCTAAGACAACATCAAAAAGCAACTACACACATTTACCACAAATGATGGCTAAAACAATCCTATGTTTCTAACAAGTTCACACCACTATACAGCTCGGAACTGCTGCCCTGCAAGTTGTCTTTGTCACTGCCTGTTACTGACATACAGGTAACACCCTGATTGTTCTGAAGTCAACAGAAGGTGTATACACCTGAACACTCGGCCTTCTTCTATAACCCACTTTACCAATTCGAAACTCCTTCAAGGAGTACTCAAGAATTATATTCCTGTCTTTATATTTGTTTTCTCCAACTTGGATATTCCATACAGAGGAGACCATGTTTCTTAGGCATGCAGAAGCTCTACTCCCCCAGCAAAAGCGCTCCCCTCCAAGTTAGCTGTAATTTCTAACGCAGCAGAATTTAGGGGCTCTTAAAGATGTCTTCTAATAAACCTACCTGCACCCACAGAACTTGACAATGATTCCAGTGCTTTTCCCACTTTCTGCCAGATCATGACCATGCTTAAGCACTTGCATGCACAACCTAACATCTGAACTTAAAACCTGCCTGCATAGAATGGTTTTGCACCAATAAAACAGTTTTGGCACCGGAACATGTGAGACATAGGCACAGTGCTCAGTCTACCATTTCTGCTACTGAAATAGCAACCTGTGGCAGGAGACCAAGGCAGATAGAGAAGGAAAACAGTATCTCGGAGTTCTCATGCTAGATTCACCAGAGGGTGTCTCACAACCCTAAGGCCTCCTCAGAAGCCAACACTATGGTGCATCAAGGAAGAGAAAATCCATTCATAAACCCAGAAAACTGTAAGTTAAAGAAAGAAAAGCCCCACCCAGAATACAGGTTACTTCTGTTTTGTCTGGCAATGAGGTTCTCAGCTTCCTAGACAAGTAAACACCTTCACTCACTATGTATGGCTGCCATCTGGAACTCAAAAAAACAAAACTCCCTCACCTACTCTGTACAGCTCTTACACAAACATGGGGTTAGATGGACAGAAAAGGATGTACTAAAAATAGTGTCCATCAGTCAAGGAGCAGAGAGCAGCCTGAAATGGAAAGAGGGGAGCTCTGCAGGAAGGCTCCCTGCAGAGAAATACTGGAGTAGGAGGGGAAAAATGCAGAAAGTCCTGAAAACTAGTAAGGGACAGAAGGGAGGTGGGGAGAATATAAATGAAAGATATCCTACATCCACTTTACATTTTAAAGAAAAAAATCTTCCTAAACCTAATAAATATTCAAGTAGATCTGAACACATTTTTTCAGTTACTTGGCTTTATTAGCAAAAATAAAAGTTAGATGTATTTAACTGCTGGAAAGAGCACCAGCTGAGAAAGTGGCATTATGGACAACTGGAAGAACAGCATAGCCACGAAAGGTATAACCAATCGCATCTAGGTCACAAGCCAAAAGTACATACAGTTAGCTTCAGATTTTTTCCGCTCCAAGTGTTATATATAGTTCTATATTAACACACACACAAAAAGGTATGCTGGTCATATATCCTCAGCATTTATGGCAAATTATTAATCAGGTCCCACCTGAAACAATTTGTTAAATTGATTTTAATCACTGGGCCTCTCATGTGAAGCTTTGTATAATCAGCATTTCATTTACAAAATTAATTGCCTGATTGATTCTCAAGAGGCAGTAGCTGTCATTACACTGCTGTCATAACTTTTGAGTAGGGGTGTCACAACACTGAATTCTGACAGTATGAAGAGCACTGCTATTTAAAAATTGAGGGCGGGGAGGTAGGGGGGAAACAAATACAGTGATTTCACAGAATTGCTCTTTAGTCCGACAGAATGTTAAAACCATTTCCCAGCCATTCCAGCCAGCCTCCCTGTTTCCCATTCATTGAATAATGTGCTACTCAGCTATTCGGTCTCTTTTCTTAGAGGCAGGTTCATTTAATTCAATTTTATCATAGTTGTGGTTGCATAAAATGAGTTTGTTGTTGAATATACAAAAGATTTAATCACAGGCTCTCTTTAAGTTTACTTGTAGAGCACAGTTTGACTTTCAAACACATAGAACTTCCTCCCCCCCCCCAATCCACAACCTTCTGGAAAGCTATTTTCAAATTGGTTTTTGTTGTTTATTTTTAAACAGAGGAAAGCAAACCATAACTTTACAGAACTTATCTAGGTGCTCCTTTAGAAAGCTTTTTTTCCTTTCCCAGCATTTAAAGCTATGTATAAGCCTCAAACCCCTGGCAGAGTTGGAAACAGAGCTCCTATACTTGCTGTAGGCTCTTTTATACCCCATCATCACTACATTCCTGGAAAAGACCAGTGCTCCAGTGAGGCAGTGCAGGGTTAGGGCACCAAGTCATAAGACAGGGCTTCTATTCCTGGCTCAGCAGCTGACCTGCTATGCAAACATGAGCACAACACTTCACCTTTCTGTGACTGGGTTTTTCCCTCTCATAATAACAAGTATTATATGCACTCTTAACAAGGAAAAAGACGTAAAGACTTTGGGGAGACTGATGTCAGTTATGATTAACAAGGAACAGGACTAGGAGTTAGAAACGAGTAGGCTAAGGGTGGATTGAAAAAAAAACCTCTGGAAGGTTTTCAAAAGGAGAACGTTGTTACAGCATCACAGGCTGTAGCAAGGTATTCTGAACTTTCAGAAACCTACCTTCAGATGGAAAAAGGTGTCTGGAAACGTTAAAAGAAAAAAAAAAAAAAGAAAAAAAAAATCCCTACCTTAAATTTCTGCTGGAACACTTGGAACAGTATTAATGCCTTTGAGAAAATGACCTATTTCTAAGAAGTCCAAAAATAAGCCCCTCAACTTCTCAAATTCAACCTTATGCGCTAGATTTCATCAAGTACTCCCGAATGAAACATATTTAAAATTTCTAGGCCATGCTCTGAGATTACACTATTACAAAAAAAGCAAATGTCAACTCTTAAAAAATTGAGTTATACCCACTGCTGGCATTTGTAATGGACCTCACCAGAATGCAATTCCAGAATAAATCAAGAGTCCAGATGACGCTAGAATCTAGCCAATACTCTAAGAAACACAGCCCCTTTCCCTTACAAACCCCAGCTTTTACTCTCATCCCTGACTGCTGGTTATATCATTTTGATATATCAAAGATTTTTTGCATTTTTTTCTGCAAAGTGCCCTGCCACCCTCTTCCAGGAACACAGCACAAGTTCCTATGGCGAAGACCCTAACACAATTTTCTCTCTTTTTGCTGCTGTTCAAGTTCATGATGAATAAAATCAAGAAGAAAAATTCTAAAAACCAGCAATAAAAACAACCCCATACCACAAACACCAAGAACAAACAAAACCCAATCAACCTACTTATGGAATGGATAGAATACAGGTATAAAGAAGCATAAAAGGATAACAGAATGGAAAGCTCCACCATGAGTAACAAAAGTAGTTACTTGTCTTTCTTTTTCATAGCCATACCATGAGATGGCAACTAAGGAAAGTTCAGAAAGTTCTGCCCACACTGAGAAACGGCTGCCAAAGAGTTTTAAGAGTTATATGCTACTGCCACACCAGGAAGAAAAGCAGCTCAGGAAAAGGAGACAAATAAGTCATGCTACTCACACCAAGTGACAGCAGACTTGGACATTAAAAAGAAGTGTAAAGCACTGAACTCTGTACTTTTTTTTGGTTTCTAGCCTCACAGCGGGTAGCATACTTGCTAATCCAGTATTTTTTCTTTTCAACACTTTTTTTTAATTAGGTAAGAAATGGCCTTAATTAAATAAGAAAACGGAAAAGCCTGTAGCTAGAGACAATATATGCAAAATTCCTAAAGGATATATTTAGGATAAGAACTAATGGGAAGGCAAACTCATCTCTATAACAGAAGCCTTGTCACTTCTTTAACTGCCAAGAAACTGCTTCTCTTGTAACATTCTCTACATTAAAACTGTTCCTGTAAAGGCTGAAAAAACTTGGTTGTAAATAGTGCAAAATATTAATTGTCACATGGAAACCAACTGGTTCACCCTTTCTTACAATCGTTCCACACTAGCCTCTGTATTATGTTGGTTGAACATCATAAAAATCCACTGCCCAGTTAGAGACATACCAGCAGCATCAGCTCAGTCCAAGGGTCAACTAGAAACAGACAATCAATACGGGGCTAGACACTCATGTTGTGGAGCTGGAGCAACATAATTTTGATGAGTACTTGCCTATGATTATTTTGCATTTATAATGATCTTCCTCATCAACACAGACACTGTCAGAAGCATGGAACCAAGCTTCTGGGAAGGATAAAAACAAATAAAAATTCACCAGCAGCAGCAGGTGATTTGAAGCATTTATTAAACAGCTTTTTTCAGTAGTTAAAATAAAAATTAAAATCCACCCCCAGAACAAGCTACACTTATGAGTGGAAATCTTCATTACCAATTGAAAACATTTAATAGTTAAGTAATAAATTAGAAAAAACAGTAGACTGAAGGTTGAAGACCTTGTATTACTTGAGAGAACAATGTGATTGGAAATCATGAATTCACACACATGCCTACATTCACACCAGCTCTTTTGTTTAATGTAACTGATTCCCAAGTATCATTTTACAATTCTGATTAGGTCTTACAAAAATCTTGTTTATTAAATTGCTTTCTTTAGGCATGCATAGCTGCTAATTTGTTTCCAACTAAATCATGTATCATCTGAAAAAGATTACATTGCAACGGCAAAACAACACTCCTGGGATTATGCTTCATCTGGATTTTAGAATTAAAAGGACAAATATTACAGGAGTTGTAAATTTCCCTGTAAAGGTGGTGGCGGCAAGAACATCCTGCAACAGAGTAATTCCAGAACTATAATACATGTAGCAGCCATACCAGGAGATACATAGCAAGTCAAAACCTCGAAGTATTAAGGGATCTGTTCAGATTTAAACTCTGATTTCTACAAGAAAAAATGCTCTTTAGATCAACATATATGCAATTATAGAAACATATTTGTAAGCAAAATCAATAATGGTAGCAAGAAAATTAAAAGCTCCACTGATTAGAAAGATTACCGGCTCTAATACCCACAGGTTTTAAACAAGCTTAAAAATTCGTAGAGATTTGGGAATGACCCCCAAAGTAATCTACAGAACAGACTTCCAAAACCGTATCCGGATATAAATACACATTTCCCTATGGTTTACTCAGAAAAAAACTTTGACCTGGGTTTAAACCAAGTCAAATTCTGGTTTAACCCCAGTTCCTTCACCTACTTCTCAATAAAAAACCAAATCCAGCAAAAGTTGCTATGTTTTCACTGCTCTTTTCACAACCACTACAAAAGGGACAAATTCTTCCACAAACACTGGCAGACTATGAAACATCCTAGAGCATTTCAGCCCAAAGAAACATATGCATGTAACACATGCACATGGGTAAGTGCACAAACATGAAAGCAGGATTAATCAGGGGTTTGAACCTCTGCAGCATATTATCCTGGATGTTCACAATTAAGTGCATGGTTTTATGATAGCTAGTATCCAGAACTTTCAGCTTCTATACAAAGAGGGCATGTGTTTTCAATATGCAACCATAATTTTCTTTAATATCACACCATTTAAAATTAAATTAAAAAACAACATATGAGCCATATCTGGTCAGAGAAATATGAAAGCAGGAAAGCTGATCCACTTCAGTATTTCTTATCCCAAAACCATCATTTAACAGGAAACCTGACTATGCCATATTCATAGAATTTCCTCCCCTCTCCCACAGCTGAAACCATTATTTTGAAATTCTGTCTGCCTGAAAACTCTTGGCTTCTTTCCACTTCTATGACCACCTCCTATTTCCCAGTCTTTAAAAGAGCCCACATCAGTCTTCGTGTGAAAACAGCAAAACCGCTTTTCCAAAAACACTTCAAAAAACCTCATTTATTAGAGAAGATATTCAGAATTAATGATCCCCCTTTGGGCACAACACAAAATACAGCATTCCCAACTTTCAAAAATTACCAAATCTAAAACAGAATTAAAATTAACAATCAAATTAAATGGTAAAATAGAGAAGGAAATTACTGTCTTCATAAAAAACACTGAAGCAGTACAGGTATAGGGAATCTTTCCTGTATGTCCAAGTAAGCTATTTCTGAAGGCAACAGCAATTTGAATATATTTACATTTAATCTTTCTTCTTTTTCCAAGGCTGCAACTTACAGCAGCCTCTTCCTGCAGCTGATGAGGGCTGAAAAGAGTTCATTCTGTCAAAATGATTTGGCGCTAAATGACCTCTTCTGACTAGGCCAAAGAGAGGTGTTTCTCAGCTAATATAACTAAAAGGTAAAATAGAGCAAACAAGCCCAAAGACTCATTTTAGCAACAGAATATCTGCAATTCCAGTTTTAGGTACTGTTCAATATAGAAAGATGTTATTCATCTGACACTTATTTGCAAACTTCAATTCACGATTAAAGAGCTGCAGATACCATGTGTAAAATTCTGAGATGTACATTCTATTTATTCTTCAAAGAGAAAAGATCTTTTCTTAAAGCCACATTATTCACTTCATATCTAACCTGGCATTTCAGCTAAACCCAGCTCTTCTGCCAACTACTATGATTTCTGAATGTATTCTTCCCCTTCTCCCTTTACACTCCTACCCGCAGTTGTGTGTTGGGATTTTTTTTTCGCTCAGCTCTTTCACACAAAAAGAAACTGAATAAAAAAAAGGAAAACTGAAACTGATTTATACACCAAAAATACTGTCAAGTATGGAAAGGAGATGCTACACATTTTTAAACTAAACTGCTCAATGCCCAAGAAGATAAGTCACCGGTTACAAAGCTAACTGAGAAAAAGAATCATTTCAGGAAGAAATACACCTGAAAAGCAGACAAGCAGATAAAATTAGAAATTGGCATTACACTCAGAACTACACAAATATCATTAGACTATTCGGACAGAAAACATTACATTTCCAAAAACCAGAAACAACTCAGATACTTGAAATAATCCTGTATGAATCCACATATCCTCTCACACCAATTTCATGCCAAGTTCAGCTTGCACAAAGCTTTGAGAGGGCAGGTGGAAGCATATGTGTAAATAATTCCTTTTTGCTCAGTCTGTTACTACTACAGGATAGAGCAACATCTGTCATGAATGGTTTAGGTCTGTACTATCCTGTCTTGGAGCAGAGGGATGGATTAAATGACCTCCTGATGTCCCCTGATGTCCGGTCTTGCTCTTCTATGATTTGGAGGTTATTACCTCACCTCTGTTTTATTTTAAGACTTCTGTTTCTGCAATTTGCTTTTCATTTGAAGTCATAAATCTCAATTTCTAACACAATGAGACAACATGAACATTATAACCCTACATATGTACTAGAAATACTGACAAAAGAAAATTAAGAGGACAAAAAAGTATGTTTTCAAACCAGTCACTTCTTAAGAAGTAAAAAAGATACAACAGAAAAACCATTTATAACGAATTTGTGTTGATATCTGCAGAAACTGCTAAAATACTGTAAAGAAGTATTTACATATTCCTATTTTGGGGGAGGTGTGAAGGATGAGACATGCTGTATTTTAAGCAGCAAAGAGAACCAGAGGAGATGGCCAACTTAGAGCAACATCCATATAAATACCTCTCTACATACCCACTTTTGACTGAATGAGACTGAAGAAACCACCCCTACCAAGCATATCTTCTAAACATCACCCTTCCTCTGACTACATCACATGCACCTGCACCCTCTCCTCTTTCAGCAACCAATCTGAGTTACTCCTTGCACAACAAGTGCCTAGAAAGTCAGGTATGGTCCTAGCTGTCTTGAGATGAAGACCAATAAATTTCAGCAATTCTCCAAACAATTAACTTTTTTTGAAGAATTTCTTTTCCAGCTTCATCAAGGAAGCTTTTTTCTGTGATCCACAGAGATATATGCAATTACAGGCACAGCACAAAAAAACCTCAAGGAATAATGAGAAACAGGAGACAAAAAGTGTCAAATACAGAATTCATTAGACAGACACAGACTTCTCCACCTGTTGTGTTGTACACTGGATACTTGTAAAACCACAAAGGGGGAAAGAAAAATGCAGATACACCCAAGCAGCTAAGAACATAAATTTTGATCCCTTTTTACATTCTATTGTTATCCACAACATAGGATGCCGTTAATTGGCCAAAGTAATTGGTTTAAATACCCAAGTTCCATTATAAAAATATACTACGAAAATGCTTAGACACTTATCACAACCAAGAAATTTTTAACTAAAGTTCAAAGCTAAAAAGGCACTAGGGACTTGTCTACACTGAAGGGAAAAAAATGCATAATTATACCAATATAACTAGCTCAGTGTGGAAACTTGCTCCAGTGTAAGAGTACCCTTTCTCACTTAAGCTTACGTGCTTTGGAAGCAGAGTAAGATAAAACGTGTAAACTCTTATTCTGGTATAAGAGTGTCTCCATAGGGAGTTATATTGGTATAATTATAGCATATAATTATAGCACATAGTTGTACCATTAAATTTCCTTGTGTAGACAAGCACTGGTTGCCCAGTCCACATATATTTTCCAGCAAAACAAATGGTTATCAAATTCCAATAGAGCCACATAAAATACTTAGCTTTTATTTTTGTTTGATGAACCTTCTTCATTTTAAAGTGATGAATTACTTCAATTAATCTTCCTTGAAAATGCTTTTCTCTTTGCTATTCTATATGGTAATAGATTATTCTTCTGGTAGAGGGATCATAAACTAACACTTTAAGAACAACTGCAATATCTCCCACACTGATTTAGGTTCTCATCATATAAAGTAAGTGGTGAGAAATCAGGTACAAGGAAGGAATAAGGAAGGTGCTGTTTACACGTTTGACTGTTAGACTCGCACCTTTTACAGTACATCCCCAGCTACTTTAAACAGTCAAGTGCTTCAATAATGTAGTCTCTATCCTTCTGACAATTTCATTCTCACCTCATTTGCTATAGAAGTTAAAACATCTCAGCCAACCTTGAGGAAGCCAGACTTCCTCCTCTGCCCCTTGCACACACTGGGAGGCAAAAAGTACATCTAAAAACCATACCACTAGTTGAACTTCAAAATGCAAGAAAGCTAGAAGATAAACTATAGAACTACAGAACTGTCTTCAGAATCTTTTGAAAACATGCACCTTTTTAGAGGATACCCAGCTCAGAAACCCAAGGGTAAGCCAAACAAACTGCCACTGTTTGAGAAAGCACTGACACCCTGCCACAAAGATGTCAGCTAAATTATTAATAGCAACAATGTTTCAGTTTGGGCATTTTAAACACTCTACTGAGAAAGGTTAAGTGACCCTAGAGAGAATTAAGGATTAGTGTAACCATTTTGCAGGACCTGTAGGTAAATCTCTGCTGAAAAATCCCCTTTTTCCTCTTTAATAATTTTGTATAAAATTGCATTGCCAAAAGGGCTCTTGGCAGGACAGGCATCCCCGTGTTTTCTTTTGTATTTCTGAACAATTTCATCCATTGGCATTACGTCGGGTTTTGTTGCTTGGTTTTGGGACATACCCATAGCACTCCAAACACACTTTGTTTGCTCCCACAGATACCAACTCCCTTGAGCTGCCCCTCCCTTCCTCCCTGTGCCCAGCACAGTCCCTCAGCCCTGCCAAAGCACTCACCACATTCACTACCCTATGTGATGCCCCACAGACAGACCCCTGGAGAGACAAGCAGGAGGGCTGACAAGCCGCAGGGAGCACCAGCGCTGGGCATGAAGGCCGACCACTATGGCAGACCCTTTCCAGAGGCATCCACTTCACAGCTGAAGGGCCAGCAACGAGCAAAGAGTTTTCAATGGACTGAAGCAGCACCTACACAGCAAAACTGCTGCCCTATTTCAGAATCAAGAGCATGCTCCTCTGTATGGAAATTGTGTACCTAAGCATTAAGGTCAACCGATCTGGAAACTCATCCTGATATTTTCAAATTGGCCAGTATGCCTCATGTCTGCAAAGATACTTGAAGAGAAACATGCAAAAATTTAACTTATCGAAAGAAAAGGAACAGCAGGACAACCTCTGAATAGGTATTATAAAAGAGGACAACAAAAGAAGAAATGCATCAAGCTTAACAGGAAATGGGTATTAAAACCATTAGTTCTAATGGTTTAGCAAGATAATGAGAGGAAGGTTAGTCCATCCAGAACTCCAACATAAGTCTGGAGTCATTCACCTGTATGATTTGCAAACACTATAAGCAGTGGAAGAAATTAATTTCACTTTGCCCTTTGACATCAACACCTGAGCTTATCGGCTTAGACCTCCTTTAGAGTGAAGGGAAAAAACACGTAACTTTAGGAGCATGATTCATTAGACCTGCATTACATGTCTACTTCAGGATGAGATGATTCACACCAAGAAATGACTATTTCTTTACATCAGAGAGACACAAAAAGATCGGGTATAAATGCCTACAATACATATGGTTAGATAAGTCCCACCCTTGAAATCTAGTATTTCAAAGCTACTGAAGGCTTTTTTAGAAACTGCAATCAGTACATTTTGTATAATTATCATCTTGGTGAGAAAAAATATAAATCTCTTTTACCCTCTGGGTCAGCTTCTTTCCTTTTTAAGAGGAGGGTAACAGTGATTCTCTGCTCTAGAAAAACACTGCAAAATGAAATATCTGTCATACCTGCAGAGTGATTTTACACTCAAGAATAGTCTCATGATGAGTTTATGCTGATAACAGACCTGCATCACCACCAGAAAGGGACTGTCCTGCCCTGACCCTCACCCTCGGCTGAACTTGCCAGGCTCTCCCTTGCCTTACCTCTGCACTGGAAAGGCAGTTCTGAGAGTCACATCAGCTCAATGACCTGGCTGAAAGCTATAACCATTCACCGGTTTTGTTTGGCAGGATTAGTTTTCAGGCAAATCAGTGAGCTGATGGGACTCACCTTGGACACAAGGGAAGCAGCAGGGAGCTGATAAAAGGGTGGGACTGGTCTTTTCAGAGGAAGTGAAATCTTAGATCAGCTTCAGATGATTGTCAGAATCACCCTTTGGTGTAAGATCTTTTAGTAATACAGAACTCCATAATAGAGTGCCCAACGAGCACAACAAAAGGCTACAGAAAAAAACACAGAGGTAAACAAATTAGGTTTTTCAAGTTTTCTTCAGTTTTCCTGAAAGAAATTCTGGCTTGGTATCTACGCAAAAGGCACATGTCCATTTAATTCAAGGCATTTTCCTATATTTTTATGTGTTACAACCTTTCTCCTGCCAATTTGCTCTTTGTTTCAGCCCCTGATCCTCAAATGCCAAGAAGAATAAAAAGCCACCTTTCTGAGGAATACCCACTTGGATCTTCTGATAAATGTCTGAAGAATGAGCTCAATTAAAAAAAAAAAAAAATACTCCCTGCTTATTCCCAAGCATTAATCTAAAAACACCAAAACATTTACTGAATGCTCAGTATCAGATGAGTATCATTTTTGCAGGGGGGAGGAGGCAGGAGGGAGGGAGAAGTGAGGGGGGAAGCCCTCAGTAATTAAAAAAAGCCATGTTCATCATCTCCTTCAGTCTACAATAGGATATACACACCCACTTCTGAAGAGGAAAAACTGTGTTTCTATCTATTCTGGCACCCTGGCTGAGACAACTTGCTCAAATAAAACAGACAACCATATGCGAGTTAAAGAACTTAAGAAAGCAAAAATGTCATCAGAAATCTTAATTATTTGAACCTTCTGTCATGATGCCATGACCAGCTGCAGCCTTTAGCAAAAAGCCCCTACTTTCTTCCTCCATCTCTTCAAGACAACACCAACCCCAAGCAAAGTAAAAATTAAAACTGAACGTTAAAAGACAGAGTAGATTGAGGGAACAAACAGGGTAAGTCAGACTCACCTTTTTCAAACACAAAGGACAAGTAACTATCACAGCTACATCTGAGATTTATTTTTTTTTAGGGAAACAAGATTATTGCAAATAAACATCTACGTCTTCTTACAGGCAAAGCAACAGAATTTGAAGACTACCATGAAAGAAGAAATTGGCCTTTGTTCTTCTTCAAAATCCTAAGGTATTTTCCTAGAACAATGGAACTTTAACTTTTTTAATAGGCTTCATTCACCATCTTAACTTGCTACATTCCCCCCCCCCCCCCCCCCCCAAA
>JANRGW010014942.1:29770-50987 GCA_024733675.1 Psilopsiagon aymara | reverse complement strand
CTGTTTTCAGGCCACAAGTGAAAAACACAGTGCTGCACCAACTACTAAGAAGGAGAAAAATGACTGCTACTGCTGAAACCATGACACTAGGCTTACACACACTGTTCCAGTTCATCACATGAAATTGTTTTCTAAGGTTAGCTTATAACATACACTCATGACCTACTGGAAATAACACAAGAAAAAGACTCAAGGGGGGCTTCACCGAAAAAGAAATGAAAAGGAAGAAAACCCAAATAAACCAGGCAAGATAACCACTTCGTTTCTCCTCTCGAGTTTAGTTCTGTTTCACACTTTTAACATAGCTATCTTACGAGATAATTATGGTTTACGGCAAAAAATACAAACCACTTTCAACTGCGTGCAAGATTAAGTGCTTAAGAAAAGATTTTCTGCAAAGGCTAGCAGCTTCTTGGTTGGAAATGCTAAGTTTCATCCCAGAACATAAACAGATGATGGCCAGTACCAGCCAAAGCAAACACAAAAAACACACATACACAGAGAACCCCCCTCAGAAACTGAACAAAGCCCATAACAACAAAACCCCCAAAGAAACCAACTCTTTCTCCCCCAAAATAATAGAAATACAAACAAATACAATAAAAACCCCAAACCAAACAAAATCAGGTCTCACATCCTCCAAGAGGTATATACAGAAGCATCTTAAACAAAATAAAGGTCAACATTTTGTGCCAAGAAGGAATGACAAGAAACTCTATGTAACAGAGGCAACTGACCAATGCATTTTTCTTGTTGCAGCAGAAAGATAATGCACTGAAAGCCTGTCACCATTAAGTGGTAGATCTTTTGTTAGCAATTAGGATTAAAAGGCTGCTTCTTTGAATGCTTTCATTAGATGTCATACAGATGTGACACCTTATCTACAAACAGACCTCTATACATATTGCATTACAGAAGATACTTTTGCTCTCCAATTTCTTATAGCTATCTCTTTTGGTCTTTATACCTTAAGAACTTGGCAACTGTCACGTATTTCTTTTCAGCCACTTCAGCAAGAGTCACTGGTGAGCAGGCTCTATTTACTTACTGCAGAACTTCTTGCATGCTGATAATGATGCCAAGTGAGAGTCTAGCAAGTGCTTAGGAAGACAAGCCTTGGAGGCGAGAAAACCTGAAAGAACGCTGAATTCAGACAGACCACCTCTCAACATAGCAGAACACCCCAAAGGATGGTTTGCCAAGCAATACCAAACCTTTCAATAACAAAGAGTTGACGCTAACTTCTAAGAGTTAAGTGTTTACAAAGAATAAGTGCTGCAGGTTTTATTACTAAATGCTTGCACAGATAGTTCAAATATCTTTAAAGGGAAAGAGCAGTTCCCATATACTGAATTAGAAAAATTAAACTGGATGCTTTCATACGCAAAAAGTAATGCGCAATGAAATGGTGATATGGTTTCATATGGAAGCACTGGGATGTGGGATGAAGGGGAAATAGTGAGTGCTTAACAAACAATGAATAAGCTGATCAAAATGAAAAATCTGCTATGGAGGTATTCTCTTAATCTGTATTTTAAACAGCAGCCAAATTCAGGTTTGACACTGACACAGGATCAAGGTTGTTTCAGATCTGTCAGGGCCAAACTCTTAGACTGTCATTACTACAGATTGGGTTATTTAATAAAATTCATGATTTTTAATTACTACTTTTGTTTTTACAGCTTTCTGCTCTCTTAACCTGACTCAAAAACCAGATCCATAAGAAATGCCTCTGCATTCTGGCTCCATCCCGCATTTAAACGTCTGTGTATAGTTTAGAACCCAAACCATGCTGAGCTTTAGGGAACCAAAACTTGTACAGGATTTTGATTCTGTTCCACTGCTGTCATAAAGCAAGAGGTGCTTAGCATTTTAACACCTGTACTTACTGTTCCAGTATTCCCCTGCTGGAAACAAGTAGTGCTTAATAAAAGGAAAGCAAAGTAGGGCTTCTGCACAAGGTTTGTTAGCCACATTATGTATGCCATGTTTTATTATAAAGTAATCTTAATGAAAATTTAAATCTCTAAGAAGTCTCAGCAGCTGCACTTTTGAACATTTGACTCTGTCATTGTTCAAACAAAATCATCTTTGGCATACTTACTTTCTCTGAGTAGAACAGTTGCAGGGCTGGAATAAAAACCGGCAAAAGAAAATGATTAGCAGTGGATGTTGCTGCTAGTGCTGCTTAGGGGCTGTCCCCGTCACATTTGAATAAGCCTTCTAAAACTTGACAATTGCTTTTTTGTAGCAAAGGAAGTGATCAAGTTAACCACAGACCATTTGTTTCTCCTGTTGTTAACTCATTTCTTACTCATGTCTTAATACATTGTAAGGGGGGGTGTTTTTTTTTCTACTTGTTAGAAATTGCCACCTGCATGTCTAAGTATGCCTCTTACCATTACAATTAACAAAGCAAAGATTTATTTTTTCTTCCTAAATTATCACTTATTTCAGATAACCAACATGAAAAGGTCTCTGCAAAACATGCAATATGGAACTTGTGTCACACCCTTCAGAGGAACCAAGGAGACAACGAAGAACTCAAGCACCAAAATAAATCGATCACATTGGAAAAAAATTAAACTGAAAGGGTACATAGTTCTAAGAAAAGGTTAAAATCAAGAGCAAATTATGCTCTGGAAAGTAAAAGTTTAACCAACACCACAGTCAGCAGCACAACTGCCTGTGAGACAAGAGGAAGGAAAACTGATTAAAATACACCACACAGCTACACCTCAGAGAAGCAGGTTGTCTAAGAGTCTGCATTGCATCTGAGAAACATCCTGACCTTTGATTTCCTTCACTCTAGTTCCTGTTGATGTAGCTTATGACTTGGTTACTTACCTGTTCAGGGGAAAAGCCCCTTTATCATTCTTTCATTTCTTTTACTGTTAACCCAAATTTTGTGCTCAAGCACTGAGGAATAGAATACTTTTCTGACTGTTTGCCCTCTTACAGAGTAGATGGATTGGAGGAGGACAGTAAGAGACAGCTTAATTTCACTATTACTGCCTGTGCAGACCAAGTGAGACTAAGCAGAGATTGAGAACAGCAGTAGAGGTTCCAGCTGAAATAAGAGGCCAATTACTACTAGTAGGCAGCAGGAAGGAAACAAGAGGAATTCTGAGTCACAGGTGTGTCTGAGTCAGTGTTTCTTGTGACGACAGCTGGGATAGGTGGTAAAATTAAGCATTTCCCTTTGCCTGGGCTATGATTTCAAAACACAGCTAGTCATGAACAGACATCAGCAATACTACGTCTCTCCCCCAGCTGCAAGAGGAAGCACCAGGACTGCATTCCAAATACTTTACAAAAGTGTAGGACAGAAGAATAAACAAACAAACTCCTTCCTCCAAGCCCTGTATTAACCACTGAAAATTCAGTGGAAGGAAAACTTGACACTAATATTACTTAGGAACAACAACCCCCGGTCACAGTTTCCAGTTGTAAAGCAGAGCCACCCCATTTTCACTGCTTTTGCATCACAAATGACTTCCCAATTACTGCTTCACACCCAACATATCTCCTAAATTCTCAATTTCAACCACAAGAGCCAGTGTGCTTCTTTCACAGAGGTAATTATCACATTCATTGCAGTGTCAGTTCTCTCTGCAGGAAACCACCTATAACTTTGGGAAGCTTGATGAACTGAGTCATTTCCATTTCTGGTATGCACTACCTATAGCACAGCCTTACTTTCTGGCTGTAGCTGAAAGCAGACTTAAAAGTATTACTATGAGGGATTCTTGTAGTCTTTTGTAGAGAACAGGATTTCAAGAATGACATTTGCCTCTCAGAAGCTCTTTGGAGACTAACAAAGAAGTTCTACAAGACAAGTGCTTACAATCCTTCCACCCCATTTACTACACACACACAGAGTTAAACTGTTCACACTACAATAGAGAAGTTGTACATTTTAATAGCCAGATCCTTCTGAAAAATTAAGGAACACTTGTTGTTGTTACTTACTATTATAACACTTACTAAGTTACTAATGACCTCCAAATAGTTCAATTTTGACTCAGAAGTATTATGAATTAAAAAGCTTTTACAGCTTCTTCCAAACCCTGACACAGAAAAAAACTTGGGGGCCAACCATTCCAAAGGATTGCTGTCATCAAAGAGCAGAAGTGCATCTTGATTATCAGATGCTTTCCAGTCCTTTTGGATTAATCTTAGATTGACAAGTGGCCAATGACATTCTCAATGCTTTGTGACTATTAAGCAGAATAACTTCGACCTTCCTCTTTTCCCCTGCATGATACCATACAGACAGCCAAAGTATTGTCATGTACTGTTAAAGTAGCAAATGGTCTCTTGACACTTTCTGGAGCTGTTTCCTAAAGGGAAAGCCATCTTTTCCTTTGGGAAAGTTTAGGAATGGAGAGGAGAAATAGGGGTGTTTGGGTTTTTTTTTCATTATTTAGTTTTTCTTTCTTAATTATGAACTGTTTCCTGCATGCTCATTCTAATTCTTTTTTTTTTTACAGGAGACTCACACAAGCACACAGGAAATACATCTGGAGCAAATAAAGAGAAAAGATCAGCTCTTGGAGCTGGGCCTGACGCCAAAACAAAGCACCAGAAATTGAACAGAGGATCTGAGAACAAAGTAGAAGCAGAGACGTCCATAACCCTCGTCTTACATAGTCACCTGATAAGAACCAGCACTTCATTCTTAGAAGCAAAGTTGCTTTTATGCTTGACAATGGCAGTTAACCAGAATACTCAAAACCACTATGTATCTATTATAAGTCACACAGTCTGACCAAAACAGAAAACACTTCAGAGCCACATGAACCACCTGATGACATCAAGTAAGTAAAAGAAGGGTACCATAAAAATCATACTATGGAAGAGAACTCCATAGACAGGAAAACAGCAAATGCTGATGAGCTGAGCTTCACCAGTAACTACTAGTGATTTATAACAAAACAGCTGCTTTGGGGCATTTTAAATACCTTTCCCCCCTTCTGCATTACTAGCAGTCTGTCACTAGTTGGAAAGAGACTCAGTTCTACTTTCCTGCTTGGCATTTAGCACCATTCCCCACCCACACAGCCTACTCAAAATGGCACCAACACTGGAAATTTTAAGCTTTTCAGCTTCTATTTTCCATCTGTATCAAATTCCACAACATTCCAGCTCTAATTCCAGAAGTTAACTAAGTCTGTAGTCTTAACGCCTGTGCTGCTGTTCACACTTCCTCTCCTTTCTGTTCTGTTGCCTTCCTGTTAAGCAAGTTGAGCAGCTTAAACTCTAGCATACCCCAAATAAATTTAAAAGCTGAACAGATAGTATCCAACATCCAATATCTGAAGAAGCAAGCAAAGAGAGCAAAAACACTTGAAGAAAGGAATTTGGGTTAGGTCCTACATTCAACTTTACTGAAGTTGAGATTTGATGAGGTATGTGTCCGAGAGCATTTAGAAATGTTTACTGCTCTGGAAAAAGTGCTGCTGAATTCTCTAATTCAGCAGTGACTTTATCCTATAGGTGACATGAAAAAAGAACAAGATAACTGAAACCAAACATAACTTACTTCGCAAGAAAAAGCAGCTCTCTCGGGGTCATCCTCTGTTCTATTCCTGCATCAACTGGCAGAGACAATGCTGCTAAAAACCAAAACCGAGCATCTCCCTCTTTCCCTGCTGTCTACCTGTATTCGGTGCCAATTCCCCATCAGGGATAGCATCACCCACAGATGCCTTCCAAGGGCATCCAGCTGAAAGCACACCAATGCAGTTACCAATCCAGGGCCTGCCTTCCTGTGCACAGCACTAAGCCACCCATGCACCTGCCTTTGTTACAGAGCCACCTAGGTGATGATAGTAACTTCAGAGTTCACTTGTTAGCCCAGAGGGAAGACAGAAAAGACTTGCCTAGAAGTGATCCTTCCCACAGCTAAGTGACTAGAATGTAATAATGTACTTCAAAAACACAGGAACAGAAACCCAGCAGACTAGCTGTAAGACAGTGAAGTATCTGGCCTTTCTACATTTTCATTATAAGCTACTGTTTGGTCAAAAATCCATCACTCGTAAAATAAGCAGATGAATTTTGAACTGCGCAAAGCAGCTTGGTTCCAGGAAATACTGAACTCATTCTGGTGAAGGATTACAAAGTTTTAGAGGAACAGTTCCCTGGAGCATTTCTCAACAAACAAGGCTGTGCTGGCCTTGGAGGGGGACACAATGCAGATACCAACAAATATGAGAGCCCTTTTCTGCTGCTGTTTTTCAACTACTCATAGGGTTACAACCAAACTGTCCAGCGACATCAACAAGTAAGAATAACAAAAGCCAAACAGCCCAGCTCAGGCAATCTATTTACAAGCTCTTGCGAAGTCATGCAACCAGGAAATGGAGATAGACCTGTTTGAAAAAAGCTTACAAATAGCATGAGTGTAAGCTTCTGTTAATAACGACATGTGTTAACATGGTTACATTAGTAGAATTTCAATAGGCCTTGCCTTCAACATTAAGGTAATGAGATAATTCATTTTCGGGACTGCATCAGATGTTTTGCTGTAACAGTTTGTATTCATGTTTATAGCATCTTTTGTCAATACCTAACTGGCTAGCAAACAGGCTCAAAGCCAGAGAGGGGTACCTCCAGTCTCACACAGCAAGAAGGAACGGTCTCACCACAACCCATAGCGGCCACGCTCTGTTATGCCTTCCAGCAGACTCCCATGATACCCGGTACTTCCAGATGACGTAACACCTCAGCTCTGCACACGCAGCTCCATGAAGGTACCTTCCATGAAGGTGAAATGACCCTTGGTGCCTCTGAAGACAAAGCATTTACATTGACACTACGAAATAACCAAGAGAACCATATGCCCACTTAAAAGACATGTTTATTTTGGAAACTGACTAAGCAAAAACCTAGTACTGTAAAGTACTGGGCACTGAGGAAATCCCCAGGAGGTTACAGCAAACAGCTTTTGCAAGTTAGATCTCCAACAGAGTTGCCTGTATAGCCAATTGTCAAATATCAAAGTGATCTGAAACAATCAGAGATCGCAAGGTTTTGCACAGTGAAGTTCTCACACCACAGCAGATTATCACTGCTTGTCAGTCCACTACCAGCATGCATTCTAGCAGCTCCAAGCCCACAGCAGTGCTATACCCAAGAAATGTGCTCCAGATGAAAGCTTAGTAGAAAACTCAGCTCAGTTCTACTGTTTATTCTTTTTTCCATTAGACATACTGCTATAGAATCTGAAGTCCTATGTAGATAAAGAGCCAAGTCCATCCACAGCAATTCCCATACTCGCATTTCAGTCTCTTGCTTCCTTTTCAACTGTATGAATACAGTACCTCCTATTCAGCAGGTGTATAACTTAATAATCTAGTTAAGCGAACAGAAAGCTTCCCACTCCTGCCTGTGACTGACGTAGGACATGAGAGGCTAGGCAAGAAGACAATAAGGCAACTAGAAGTAAAGCCTTATCCAGAACATTTCTCCAGAAAACATCAATGGGAACCTGGCAGGGCCCATTTCAACTCTCTAACCTGTTTTTTGGGATTAACTTCCTTTCTGTCACCCCTGAAATACACGGAATAATAGAAGCTCAAAAGGGTACATATATTTCTATTCTATTTGTCTCTCCAAGTTTCCCAGTTGCCAACATGCATGGTTAAGAGAAGAGAGTTCATGAATCTGCGCGGACAGGAGGAGCTAAGATTACAACTCCTGTGTTTGCTTTTGTGTGATACACACAACGCCAGTAACACACTGTAAGCAAAAGCCTCTGGGGAGCCAACAAGAAAAGAACACCAACAGTGACAGAAACAAAAGGCAGACCTTCCTCCTATGCCATTTCCAATACTTCAAAGCAGATTTAGAATTTAACTGAAGATGTCTTCTAAAAAGTTTAATTTCTTATTGACAAATCTAACAGAAATTTTAACAAAATAAGGTATGATCCTGTAATCAGAGAAGTCATTATGGAGAAGGCTGAGCAAATAAAGCATCCTGGGGATACAAATAAGCCTCCTTGCCTTACAGACATAAGGTAAAACTTTGCACAGTGATGATTCCCATTCTTACATGGTTTGTGTATTCATAAGACAAGTTTACTCTTCTCTCAGCATTTCAAAAAGCTCCAAGGATTTGATGTGACATCTGATAAGGGTGTGTGGGTTTTTCAATTTCATTTTAATGGTGAATTCATAGTCTCAGGTTATCCCAGTCATCATGCACATATCATGCAGAGCAAGGTCAGGAAGTAGGGCACTGCCACTATAAGTTTCTTATAAATATATGGCTTTCGTGTCACAGTTTAAGTACTCTTCTCTTTACTGTACGTTACCATACTACTAGTCATCACTGCCCTAGACTTATTACCAATTAATTTCTTTCATCTTTCACACCTTTTCACCCTTTTGCAATAACTATGACTATCATGACTATTTAAAAAGACCATTTTTTCCACCACATCAACTACACATGGAGAAGATGAACTGACTCACTCATGAGTTAAGTTTTAACTTGCAAAGAGAAAAAACACAAAGAAATTGAGACAAGTTTTCTTTTTAGGCAGCCCCTGGCGTCCACTTTCAGAAAAGCCCTTTGAGAATAACAACCAAGCAGTCAAGATTTAAAGTTGCAGTTAAGCAAGCTGATGTAAGGAAAAACTCTGAAGCCAAACATATCAAGTTTCCACAGGATAAAGCTCTGCCTATATGAGTAACATTTTAGAAGTTGCCTAGGTTTATTTTTGTAGTCCTCATACACAAACATACACACATATATATATAGACAGAGGGAGAAGGAGCCCAAACAATGGGGAAACTCCTGTAAAAGTCAGGCACATTTTGCAAACATCAGTGAGCGTAAGAGTTGAGTATCTTGCAAGAGAAGCTGAACTATGAAATGACAGATAAGCTAAACAAGTAACTGGGAATAAATCAAGTATTATTTGCATAAACAGTGAAGAACAGCTTATGTTTCCTTCCTATCACATTTACTTTGCTAACATTTTTGCTACACCATGTAAAATTGTAAAATAGCAGATATTTAAAAAAACCAAATAGAATAACAGCAAGGAAAGGAGCACAACAGGCTTATAAACCAATATAACCAGGTTTACATTTACTATCAAGTGACTGGTAGCTAAACAAAATTAATATACTAGGAAACAGACTGGGCAGAGAAATGGGGTGGGGGGTGAGGCACCATGGAGCAAACAACAACAACAAACCCACAAACAAAATAAACCCACATTATCAGTAATTAAAACCGCTTTTGTGTTGTTTGATACAAGGGTGACAATGTTCTGCTGGACCCTTTCTGACTGCTTAAACAATGGTGGCATCCATGTAGAACTAGATACATTGAACACTAGACAGGAAAAGGACAGAAACTCAGAAGAAAAGGTTAATTCAAGCTTGACTTCATTATTAGCTTTACTTTGACCTCTTCATATTTCATTTGACACAACATGCCTTAATCTGAAAATTAATCGAACTAGCATTATATTCTTTCATACACTAGAACAAAATAATGAGAAAACACACTCGGATGTAGTAGTCACTGTCATTTGAAATGTAACTGCTTAACACTTAAAAATGAACATTTCAGAAAGGCAAAAATCACTTAGACCAGTCCATAGAAGCCTGATACATTATTTTTCATTTTTCCTCTTATAATAAAGTCATCTGGTAATGAAGCAGAAACATACACTCACCAACTGCATTATGTAGAATGAGTGACTGATGCAAAAAAACTCAAACTCAGTCTGGGAATAACCAAATGTTCTGAAGCATTCAGCAAATAATTACAAATATCAAATGCATTCAGTTTGTGTTTGCAAACAACCCATGCAAAAAGGCCAAAAATTAATCAGTTCTATTAAAGCAGTGATTTGCTTCGATGGGGTTTTGAGCAACTGTGTCTAGTGGAAATTGTCCCTGCCCATGACAGGAGGGCTGGAACTAGATGATGTTTAAAGTAACATCCAACCTAAACAATTCTGATCCTATAAACATAGGGTTTCCTTTCAAATAATAAAAAAAAAACCAACAAAAAAGTTATTTTAAATGAAGTTGGGGGGAGGGGAAGAAAATAATCCAACATGTTTAATACAAAAACAAAAGGTTCCTGTCTTTGCTCACAAACAAAATACTAACAGAACTTGAAGCACACAGGAAACAAAACATACGCCACAAATTCATAGTCAAGGAGTCAAGCAGATTACAGCACAAGAAGCTGTCCTTTTTTAGAAGGATGGGAAGAACATGAGAAGGTACAATATGGAGTAGCACAGGATAAGAAATTTAAGCAAATAAATTATAATGCCTAAGTTATGATTTCCTAGTGCTGCATGATTTCTGCTTACCTGTAAGATTCTGGTTTAGTAAACTGGAAACAGTACTGCTTCCTAAAAGTAAGTCTACATGACAGCACCTCATTTGAGTACTTCAATTAAAGCTTCTAGTAATATAATGCAAATCCCCACTAAGTGAGGTTATTTCAACTTGCAGTAGCATAGAGGAAGTCTTCTACACTAAAGTGTGTTCAATAGACACAAGCTTCTTTTCCTGCCAAATTACAACTGCTACTCCTGACAAAGACGGCAGTGGAAGTCCCTAAGCATACAATCACTTACCATAATCTGAAGATCTTACGAATACTGGTGAAAGCAGAGATATTTGAATGGAAAAGAACAAAAGCTGCTAATTGTCAAGTCAAACAAAAAATCCCACTTGTATTTGGGTAGGACATTAAATAGGATGTTGGAGTTAAGTGCTCCTGGTATTGTTTTATCAGGCTGAGCTTAGGAAGAATTAAGATCATGGCACTTAGAAGAAAAAAGAAAAAGTAAAGAAGATATTGACAATGATTATTTTGATGCTGTCACACAGATGGAGCAAATTGAGAAGGTAGGGCTAAAATGATAGGACTTAGTTAAAGCCTTTGCACCTGCTCTGGCAGATGGATGCAATTAATAATAGCAAAGAAACAGACGAACTCATGTAAAATTGCTCCCTGAGGGTTAGGTTGTTTTAAAATTAAGCAGACACACTTTCTTCATATAAGATATTAGGGTGGAAATGTGTTTTGAAGTGGGCTGTCTAGTTTACAGCAAGCAAACTTATTAGCAAGGCATACAGACAAACACAGGCCTGGCCCCACAATTAACTGTCACACTCATTCTGCAAACAGACAATGTATTTTCGAATTGTTCATAGTCAAGCAAATGGTTCTGCTGTATTCTGCACGGGAAACAATCTCATACATCAGTTGATTTGCCTAGTGGAAATAAAAGATTTGAAGAGATAAACCTGAGAACAACAGTTGGTGAAGTACTTGCCAGTGTACTCCCAATGTGCCTTTTAAAGAGTTTACTCTCCAAGGAGCCAGATGAATGTAATTTCACTAGCTGATCTCCCAAGTTAACAAAGATGAAAAGCCCCATATTAACATTGCTTGATTGGGTACACATGTGTGAATTTGTACGCATGCACAAACACACACTCAAACTCTATCTGTATGCAGCTGCTACAGACACAATGACCTAGGTCCATGACTACTTGTGGCAGTAAATTATTAGGATACTCCCCAGTATTTTGGCCAGTGGCAGCTTATGTACTCGCAAACAAAACCCTGGGAGGTTCAGGGTTAGCACACTTCAGGGATCACTCCACACCTGCAGGTATTTTGGGTGTGCCAACAGTGGTGCTGCTACTGCAATTTTAATAAAAACAGGGGCAACCAGACCTATCTTGCCATGCTGCCAGGCCTCAGGGCCTGAGAACAATGACTAGTCCATTCTATTTACAGATACATGAAGACCCAACATTAGCTTGTCTTTCCAAATCAAGAATAAGGAAAGGATTTAAATCCTCAGCTGAGAGATCACCTGCAGCAAGGCTGTATTACCATCAGTTGTCTTGCAACAGCATACTGGATTAAAGACATATCACTACAGAGCACAGAAACTTGGAAAAGCAACCTTTTTTCCTTTTTTACTCAATGACCATGAGAAACATAATCTAAACAAACAGAAAAGTCAGAGGTAACTGCATTAACTAGACAATAATATAACACCAAACTATCACTATTATATCCAATTCTCTCTAAGTAATTACCCACTAAGGCAAAGAAGGCATCTATGACTACAACTTAAATAATCAGAAGCAGAATTCTGACTGCCCTCGGGTGAAATGTTTTATTCTTTCCGGGTTTGCTACAATAGAACAGCTAAATATGTTGCAATCTACTTTAAAAGCTACCCAGAAAGGTGGCTTGCAGCTTCACAATCATCAAAACCATACAGAAAAGGCTTTTCTTTTCTAGTTAGATGTGAAGAGTCCAGCAACCTTGAGGGCAATGTAAAACAGTAAGATAAAAGAACTTTTGCTCCACTTAAACATTCTTAACAGCTTTTACAGGTGACCACGTAATAATTGGATCCTGGGGGAAGAAGGGAGATGTCTAAGACATTGTGCAGCTCTACAATGGGCTAATGAAAAAGCATTTAAGTTCCAGGACTATTTGCTTAAAGGTATCAGTTCTTACAATAGTTGTCCTTAATGTTTTTTTTTGTTTGGGTTGTGGTGTGGGTTTTGTTTTGCTTGGCATTTGCACAGAACAGATGGACGCAGGGCACCCAAACAGTGGGTTTTAGCAGTCCTTACAGACCCACCTTCCATCGCAAAGAGGGACCAACTGCTTTCTGCTAAGACACTGTACACTATGTGAAGAGTGTGACCTTCTCAGGGCTCAGCCATTAAACCTTTGCCTGAGAGTGCACTCCAGAATGGTACACCACTACCAACAGTTGCCTTGCCATAATATTGCACTTACCTAGTCAAAGCACCAAGCATACACATTCATACACAATTTAAGGATTCTGGTATAACCAGGGTATTATAGCTTTACAATTAGCAAGAAAGCAGTTCACATTCAACTTAAAAATACCAAACTTAAGCTTTTACAAGCCTTGCTACCATATCACGTAACTCAGCATATTATATACTGTATTAACCATTACAAATTACATCTTACATCAAGGCATTACCTTATTTATGTAGCTATAATTAAAACATAAATCTGACCTCTTCATTGTTCTTATGTTTTGGCATATTGAGACAAAAAGTCACTTGAACCACAAAAAAAACCCCACAGACATGAAAAAAGCTTCCAAACCACATACATTGACTGGCTGCAAAAAATCAATAACATTTTAGTGAACAAAGAAAACCAAACCAAAACATCTCTCTTGTTTCTAACTACTGTGAATGACTCTTTGAGGAAATTCATTCAAGAACAGCAACATAAAGTTCCATTCACAACTCTGTCTTACAACTTTAACAGCTTCAGAGAATTAGAGCCACCAACAAAGTAAAAAACAACCAAACCAACCTCAAATCCCAACAAAACCAAAACCTGTTAACAGAGAGGGAAACACTGAAATGCATGAATTTGTAAGTTTCATTTTACACTACTGAGTCTGCTTTTTCCCTGTCTACAAAGTAGCTGTATTTTTTAAAAGTTGAATGATTTCATCTTTCAGTAAAGCACTCCAATCTGAAATCTGTATGTTTCAAACAGATTCAGGAGTTCTAAACAAAGACTTTCACACTGCCTTGATGCCTTTACCATACCCTGACTCACAACCACGTTCAGTCCACACTTATCATTACAGGATTTCACCAAATCCTTATAACACCATTACATGAGTGGTTAGTACTTCAACTAGGTTGAGAAGCAGACTCACATAACGTGGAATTCTCAAAACTTAACACCTCAGAATTACCTCATTTCCATTCTGTAGTGTTTCTGTACAGTGATAAGAACATTTGCAAACAGCAGATACAAAATATCATGCTCTTTACCAAAACAACAACTACACCAAACATTAAATCAGAAAGGTTATGAGTAAGAAAGATCTGTGGAAACTCTTTAATTGCATGTACGTAAGTGGGAAGTCTTAATGAGAAATCAAGCTTACCTTATGCACTTGACACAGAAGCCAAACAGAAAAACAAGAAAGATGCACTTTTCCACCAAGAAGGGAAGCAGCTAACTTAAGTTTCTCCATTGAACCACCTGGTGATCTCTCAACGGGCCTTCATACTGCAGACTGCACAACTACTAAACTAAGACTAATAGATAGACAAGGACAGGGCAAAAATCAACTCACACACCCCACAAGACTACCACATCAACCCACAACAGGTACACAACACCCAACAAAACCACACAGCCCCTAACTTCAACCCTTTTAAGCACCTTTACTCTGTCCACACCCTAGAGACCCATTGGGCAAGTCCTTATGTTTTCCATAGCTAACCACACACAGCTGTTGTTTGCTCCTCCCCTCTTGGCCTTACCTTTCAGCTGTCCTCTATCAAACAGTCCTTTCAGTCTGCACGCTCGAAACCACAAAAGCAAATCAGTGTCTTCTAGTCCTTCTACAGCTGTGCACACAAGAGCTTGACCCATCTTTAACACCCTTGATACTGAAGCCAGTAGGGATACTAAAGCCTATCAGGCTTGCTTCCAATATACTCATATGACCCTCTGAGGACTGTAATTCCCAGAATATCTGCACTTACTGTACAGCATAAGCAATGCAGTAAGGGTTCGAAAACCACTTGCCTTCCCCATAGAGCTGCCTATTCTCTTAACACAACCTACACACAGAGATGCAGGAAACCAAGCTACTCTGTCCTGCTGGCTCTGCACTCAGATGAACTGCAAGGCAACATGACTCAGCCCCAGACAGCTACCAAGTGCAACTCACAGACCACAGCTCCTAGCAGTGTGTGGAACACAAAGAAAATGACATAACAACAAGGAAAACAAAACAACTGAGAAGAAGAACCAAAAATTTAGCAAGTTTAGAAACCATGTTAGGTCCTTTGCTTTACCCACAGTGAAACAAGGTACCAGCAGAGCAAGCAGCCACCACCAACCTAATCTTACGCAAGTTGAGCTCCTAAGAAACCACAGGGACAGTTTAAAACAGAAGAGTTTAAAACCCATATTTAAAATAACATAGGGAAAAGCACCCTTTTCAAGCTATAGAGGAACAATGACATTTGAGGAATACATTATTGATAGGTTTTTATGTACTATAGTCCTATGTGTATCCAGAGGAGGAACATAACACATTTTAAATCAATGGGAGAATACCCACATCATAAGTACCTGTAAATGACAACAGAAATAGAAGGATCACTGAAAGACTGTACAACTTTTTGTTGTTTAGGTTTGTTTTTTTTCTTTTGTGCTTTTGGTGTTTTTGTTGCTGTTTGTGGTTTTGGGGTTTTTGTTTTGTTTTTTTTTTTGCTTTTTTAATGTTACAAAGGACACAGTTATGGAAAACACGCTTGCTTCTATTCAGAAAACCAAAACTCAAAACCAGTCCTCCAATACAACTGCTCTGAGAAAACAGCCCCAAAGATTTTAACTGTCATAGTTTTGCTTCCTTGTATGATAATTAACTGCAAAAGTAACACTTGCAAAACATCATTAGGCCCTGGAACATCTTCAAAAGACTCTGATGTCAAGTCTTGTACCTTGTGCAGGTAAGCTTTTGTCTTTCCAGTATTTGTGGAAAACATACAAACCTGAGAGGAAAACAGCCTAAAATAAAAACATAACAGAGTAATCAGTTTTATTTACCCCTACAGAAAGTGCTTACTGAAAAAAATTAACACGAAAGTTTGCTTTCAGTCAGGAGTGTTTATGTATTGACCCTACGCTTTTCAGAGCAGCACTAGCACTTTATGCAGCTGTCCATGTCGTTTCAAACAGGACAAATCTCAGCACTGGCTTAACAAACCTCACCCGCCCCTTCAAAAAATGAGCAATCAGAAGTACAGAAGGAAAAGAAGTTCCTGTTCTCCGGGCCTACAAACAAAAGACCAACAAGCTCCCTAAGGCATGGAGGGGAGTGGCAAGGCAAAACACCCCAAAACAGTGCAACAAGGACTGATTGATAACACGAAACACGTGCGCCAGCAGGGTGGGACACCACAACTTCACCGAAGCGGGAGGGACGCGCTCTCACAGCTGCAAGCTATTCTTTAGCCCCTGTAAACCCTTAAATAGCGTCGACCAGATCCGGGCTCTCCTTAATGCTGAAGCCCGCCAATACCTCGCCCCGCATCGCCGGAGCTCTACACCCCGCATCCCAGCGCCCAAACAGGAGGGGAACCGTGGCGAGGTGAGACCGGAAACTCCCCCTTCCCACCCTCCCCTGGCCACCGCTGCTATCACTCTCGGCCCCTCCTGCCCGCCCTTTCTCGGTCTCCCGAGCTCTCTGGCAGCCGCCCCCCCGCCGCGCTCCGGTCTCGGCAGTTCTGCGCGGGCGCTCACGTCATTTGAGCGCAGTTTCCCCTCTCGTTTGTCTCCTCCCGCCTGTGGGAAGGGGGTTCGGTTCCTTCTGCCGCTCCCCCTGCACGCATGCGTTGTTGTGGCGGAGCGCGGTGCCGGGGGTGGGCATGTTCGGCGGAGAGGAGCGGCCGCCAGAACGCCGCGGGGAGGGGGCGGGCGCGGAGCCGGCGGGGAGCCGGGATCACTTCCTCGGGGCGCGGGGGGAGCGCAGCGTGCCGCGGGCCGCGCGCGGAGCAGTGCGTGTGCATCTCTCTCTGCCGTGTGTCTTGTATGCGTCTGTAGGGCGCTGTGCACATTGTGCGCACATCCCCGCCCGCCGGGCTGCGTTACGGGCAGGGCGATGCGGCCGGCGGGGCAGTAGCTCCCCGTGTTTCTCTGCGAGAGCCGCGGAGCGGAGTCCCGAGGGGCGCCCGGAGCCGGCGCTCGGGACGGGTGGCAGCGCGCTCCCCGCCTGTCCCCCGGGGCGGTGAATCCCGCCGCGCCGGAGAGGAGAGAGCCTCGCTGGATTCGCCTGTGTGCCGCTCTGCTGCCGCCCCGGGCTGAGGACGGGGTAAGCGTCCTCCGCGGGGGTCTAAGGAGCCTCCAGCACCCAGTCTCGTTTTGCCTTTTCTCCACTGCTTCTCCGGCTGCTGCACCAAGCCGCGCCGTGCTGCTTATCTGTACGTATGTTTGCGCCGGCAGCGAGCTCCATGCCTTCCTTGCTCCGGCTACCCAGGCGCTTGCTTGCCTTGCGGACCTCTGCCTGCTGCTCTGTCTTCACTTCACCCCCACCCCAAGTCCCCTTCGCTCCGTAGTGCTTTTCCGCTTTTGTTAGGTGGTGCCGGGCGTGTGCTCGCTGCCCGCGGGTGCAGTGGGGTCCGAGGAGGGGTGTGGGGCAGGCCAGGCCCTGGGGCAGCCGCGGCCGGGTGTCGGCGAGTGGGTTCCCCCCTCCCGCGGGTCGGTGTAGCTGATAAACCGGGGAGCGCTTTTGCCGTGTTAATTCTGGCCAGGTGGGTTTAGGCTGTTTGTCGTTGGAAGTTAAACTTGCTCCTCGACATGCCCCGGTCTTGCCCTTTCCTGCCCGTGAAGGAGGAAGTGTTACCTTACTGGATGCGGGGAGTTCTATGACAAGATGTTTTCGGAGCACCTTGTGAGTGTCTGTTTTTCTGTCGTTGTGGCCAGCTTTGCTCCCAGATGGCCAATTCCCTCAACGGCCGGAACCCGCGCAAGGGACGGATCCTGGGCTTCATTGATGCCATTCAGGATGCTGTGGGCCCCCCTAAGCAGGCAGCTGCCGACCGGAGGACTGTGGAAAAGACCTGGAAGCTTATGGACAAAGTGGTGAGTGTCTCTGCATACACAGGGAAGAATGGGGTTATTTAAGTAGGCAACATAGGGACACGGTGTCTTCCTGCAACTCCAGCTGCTGTGCTTCGTAGGCCCCGGGAAGTATAGGGAGTTATGTTTTAGGTTATTTGAGTACTGTTTGTCTTTTTTATTCTTTTTCCTATGGCCTCTGGCTGAGTGTTTTTTTGGGTTTTTTTAATCTTGGCTTTGAAGGAAAACAAATGTGTGTGTTTGCCTTAGGCTATTGTTATTTTCAGAGCCTTTAATATGACTCAAAGAGCTGTCCTAACAAGAAGCTGCTTAACTCAAACTTACAATCACGTATTCTGTGTTTCGTGTTGGATCACATTGTTAGTTTGCAAACAAGACCTCTTAAGTATGAAACTGAAGTGAAGCTAATCGTCCTGTGAGGCATGCCCATGATGGCAATGTAGATATGTTTGTGCTTTTAGGAATGTGTGTGGGGACTGGGGGATGTCACTCTTGTCAGTTTAGTAAACAGATTAGTATGGGATGCCTATCTTTCAAGCTTGTGTTCTGCCTTTTAATGATTCTTAAGTACTTCATTCGTGATTTTGAAACTAGAAATGCACTGTACTGAAACTCGTTCTTCAGGAAGTGGGGGATAGACAATGTTGTTTTGCTTCTTATGGGTCTCTGCACCAGCCTGATAGACTGTGTTTAGTATTGTACAAAACTATCAGCTTGTATCATGATGCCTAACTGGGAGAGTTTCTTACTTATGGTAGGATCAGTTTAATTGTAACATGGAAAACTGTTCTAGAGGTTCAGGCAAGGTACTGTCTTTGGTGTAGGAGGTGCTGCTTGAGAGCTGCCTCTTGAAACTGCTGGGGAGTGAGGAATGCTACCTGTTAGCCTTGGGCCTGTATGGCAAGAAAGTTATAAGTTCAAGGGAAAAAACTTATAACTTGCTGATTCTTGGTTGCAGCTGTTTGCTTTTGGTGTGGCACTTGAAAATTGCAGATGTTCAACATTTCTTGAAGTTCTTAAGTAGTTATACTGATACTGTGGAGATTATTTCTTGTAATATGGTGTGAGAAATGGTAATTCAGAAGGATTTGATTGTGCCCTTGGATGCTATCCTTTGTGATGCTTTAAGAGTAGCATTTGTATTTCCACCAGACTTACTAATTATGTTTATTAACTTAAAAACCAACCTTGATAGAAAGGGGTATTATCACAAAGACTTTGTTGACGTTTCCCTGTTAAGAAGGATGCTGGAAACAGTGAGCATCTTGTAGTAGGAACTGCTATTATAACTACTTGGAAGCAGGCACTCCTCTTCAATAGAAGAGAGTTTGCAGATTGGGAACAGGAATCTAGTTTGTTGTTGAAACCGTGTGGGGAATGAACTTCTGAAATCCTCCCCACAGCTCTGTGTCACACTGTTTAGAAATCTATATGGCAAGGTTGTTTCCTGATTGGCTTCTGTTTTGATGGCTACCCCAGTGCTTGGACCTGTAGATTGCTTTTATGCAGCTAACAGAGGGTAACTGTATTACTGTTTGTACTGCCATTCTTACAGCAGAGGCTTGGAACAACCATAAGGTCTGTTCTGTAGAAGTTACTGGAAAGGCTGGATGTTGAGATGAGCTTTCTTTTTCATCTTAGTGCATAAGTGTCCTCAATTTGGATATTTCATGTATCCTCTTTAAGCTGCTCTCAGTTAATCAAATTGTACTTCCAAATTATATTAAAGTATACCAGACAGGATGATGTCATAGTGTGAAGAATGCTGTAGCTTGCTGCTGGAGTTTGTGGCATTTGGTTCTTATAGTGGAAGGATGTGTTTGAGCAAATATAATGTGTGGCAAACAAACTGAAGCCTTAGCCTTATAGGATAGTAGGGTCAGGAAGGTCGCTTTTTCCTCTACCTAGATCAAAACCAGGTATTAAAATTAGAAATAAAAACCTGCTTGATCAAGTGTCATTTCAAATCCTATTTCTGGTGAGTGTCCTGTGTCTGATTTCTGTGGCAGGTCACTGATCAAATTAATACCTAGTGAAAGCAGTAGGCTCTGAAAGGCACTGGGGTGCCACCCTTGTTAACATTGTGGCTTTGAGGCCTGTTTTCCTTGTGGTAATAATAGTCTTTATCCTTGTTTATTCTTTATCTGTAGTAGCTGTGATAACCATCTTTTTGTTGCTATGAGGTAGCTGAAGTTTTGTCCTAAAGATGTTAGGGAAAGGGAGAGTGAAATTAAGGCAAAACTATTTTCCTGACCAAAAGCTGAGAAAAGAGTGGCCTTAAAAATTAGAGGCTGAGCTCTAATTTCCTGTTTTATGTTTCCTTCTTTCTTAAAGTTATCTTTCGTTACTTTTACTTCATTTCTTTACTCTTTGGCAAGTGGAATTTTCTGCATGAATGATTTGTTTTCCACCAAAAGGGATTAGCCAGTTATAAACATATGCCTACTCTATAAAAACTATACTATGGAAGTGATTTTATGGTGTATGTAAAAGTTGTGGCTACTTACGTACAATGCAAGCTTCTTTCTGTCTGATTGGTTGTGTCATGCTTTGTAGTTGTTCAGATTTCATGGTAAGGTTTGTTTTCCGTGGGGTGATGCTTCAGCTGTTAGAATAGGCAGAAGGCTGCAGTTCTGAAGATGTGTCTTGTCTTTAAACTTCTGTTGCCAGTTCGAAAAAATCAAGGGTTTTGAATGAGTTCCTTAGCAGGACTGAGCCTTGGGGTAGTTCTCCTGGTTAGAGCCTTTCTTGCAGGAAGAAGTAATAATTATATATGAAAAAAGTCTTAATCAGTGCATATGGCTTGTTATCTGTCTGTGTGTGCTGTGTCTACAACTTCCCTTTTATACTTAATCTACTGGGATCTGTGCTTTCTGAGGTTTATTGTTGTGCCTTGTTTTATATCAATTTGCTATTTCAAATGCATTCTTTTAATAGAACATGAGCTGTTAGCATCACTGTCCACTTTGACTGCTCCTTTTCTCGTGGGTAAATAGTAGCTTTACCATTAAGGACCCAAAATACTTTATTCAATTCCTTTGTAGTGCAAGGGGTAATATTCCTTTTATGGCTTTCAAAGCAAGCCTGCTCTCCAGTGCTAGCATCATATAAGCAAGTTGACCATATATCTCTAAATTTAGAGCAAGCAAATTACTGGTTTTGAAATGTGACATGTGTTTTGCAAAGTTCACATCTTATAAATAAGAACATTGTTAACAAATAACTCCAGGCCTTTCTTTCAACTTTGTGAGAGTTACATGGGATGTTTTTCTTCCACTGAGATTGTAAACTAATGATGTTGAAACCTAGGAACTACCTCTGTATTATCAGTAGAGAATAATGATTATCTTGAGAAAAACTTAAGAAGAGAATGACTGTTATGTTAACATGGGAGCAGTTAATTTACTGCTTGGGCTATGTGAAGTTGGCAGTACGGTTTGTGCACAATTAATTGTGTTGGGTTTCAAGCTGATAAAGTTCGGATGTGTGCTAAACAGGATTTTTCTTAAAAACCAGGAGTATTTTAGCACCTTTCTAT